>JARHVA010002810.1:105000-187500 GCA_037957365.1 Torreya grandis | reverse complement strand
TAATATTATACCCCACTTTGAAGGTATTATTTTTGAGTTTATTAAAAACATGTTACTCATTTACCTTAATAATATGACTATTATTGGCCTTTAGAATGGGTGGAGTTGCCTTGTTTCTAGAAGGAGTGTAAGTCATGAAGGGTTTTTTTAAAATTCTAAGGGCATATTTATTCTTTTGAAATTGTTGGAATGCATCTAACTTATCCATATTCTCTTCTGGTTCATTTTATTATTTTGAGGGAATATCATGTCTCAAAAATCATGGTTGTACTAGGACTATAAGAGATATAAGAAGCATGTTCATTGTGAATTACATCATGCCCTTCCATTTCCTTTTGAAAGACTTAAAATCACATGAAAATTTTATTGAAATAGAGTTCACTACGCTGATCTATAATTTTCATTATACATTAAATGGGTAAATCAAAATCATATATCTTTATATTTATAATCCTATTCTTTGATTTTTATTGGTTGTGGTGATTTATGCATAACCACATAATTTTTAAATAACATGACTTTTAGTTCTTTATGATACATCTCATGTGTGTACACACAAGCCTTGTGGCACTTTTTCATAGATCCCCTTGTACCTTGCAGAATATTTGCACATCATCACCTTTTTATGTAGCACTTCAATTCTACATATATCCTTTAATTGCTAGAAAAACCCTTTCAAAATCTTGCACACCATGTGTTGAGCTTATCTCTGCATAGCCTCCACGTGGCTTATAAAGTGACACCTATTAGTTTTAAAACATGTTAGGGAATCCCTTAGAGTACCCTTATAATTAATCAATTCAATTAGCATGCACTTGGAATAAGTTCAACTATCACATGAGAATAAGACAAAATGACTTGTAATTGTTCTATTTATAACCATGAATAGTTTTAATTGCCTTCTTGTATATGTGTATATATATGTAACATATGCGTCTAGATTAAGTTTAATGATATGCATAGTTATAGTGATATATATCATGCCTTCGGTATATAATATTTCTCATATGAATCCATATTCAAATATTTAATCTAGGTAAACTAGAGGAAGTTTAAACCCCTTCTGATCATTAGAACCTACATTCCTAGCCTTTATATATAATTTTACATCTCTGTGATTTTTACCTATTCATTTATACTAAATATAAGTTGTATTTATTTAAATTATCAAACTTTAAATTTACTTGAATGTGTGTTGGTTTAATTTCTACAAGTTAACACAACATGCACTCTTCACAACCTCACAATTTATCTCTAAGTGTAGGGGTTTCCCCTGTGCATAAGGTCCTAGGCCCTATGTTGTGGATCATTTTTATTAGAGTGTAGCTCTTTCATATGCCTATAAACATGTGAGTGAAATGAGAGAAGTAAGGATTACCATTTTTCTCCATTTCAACCTACCCAAAGGAACATAATAGTAAAAGTAAGATGTTTGATTCCTAAAATCAACCTGAGGTAGCCTCAAACATCCAAAAACTCATTACAGACACCCTTGAATGACAATGCACCAATTTTTTTCCAATTATGTGATTTGATGATGAAACTCAATATGATTCATTTTAACTCTCTCTCATAACATACCCAATAATAGTTTCAACTATAAACCCCCTTCAAAGTATTATTCAATATTAAAATTTGCATATTTAAAGGAAAAATCAATGCTACAACATTGGATGCCTAGATTTAAAAAATCAAGGCATACTTCTCAGTCAATTAATTCATTAATTTTTAGAAGATCAAATTCACCATGTTGAATATGTCCATTTAATGGTTCCCTGGTGGGATACTTTCAATATGTAGCATGAACAATACTACTTTCTAATCAAAACATAGAATTTTTTTGTTGACATGCTAAAGGAAGAGTACTATCCTCTCCACCATTTTAATTATGAATGCAAAATTTTCCATTAATTATGCTAACATAAGAAGAATTTAGTGGAATACTACACCAATGAGTTCCATTTAACACCGTGTGCCTCCATGAGATCTTGACATAAGAAAATAAGGTGTTTAAGTATATTAGTAGACTTTCATCTCATGTTCATAAACATATATAGTTTTTTACTTCCGACACTTTGAGGGGGGTCTATCACAATGATGCTAATATTTAATCAAAAATAAAGATCAAATAATGTCTCACCTCTTTATCCAATACTGTCATAAGAGCTAGCCTACACACAACTCCTCATCTCAGTGTCTTATATAAAAGAGATTATCTTTCACAAATGAGAGAAGCCTAAGAAGGCCACACAAAACTTTAAGTATTTTTCACCATTTACCTTAGAAAAAGGCAATAATAATTATGGTGATAAGTGGTGCCATAGACATCACTCACACACCCATGATAACTCTAAATTTCATGTGCAATAATCCTTGCTTGTGTAATCTACATCAAGTCTTATATATACAAATGATAATGATATAAATCCCACTTGTCTAACCACTAGTTCCATAACCATAGACACCTGTGAGAAGTGATGACACCTCTTTCACACCAAATTTTGATGAAGGGCCAGCATTTTCATGTAATCATTAAAAATGGAATCCATAATAGGATCATGGCATAGGTTAGCCCCTCTCAACATATCCTTTCCACTACTATACATTATAATCCATATTATTTGGGGTGTATTAAATAGGGGAAGGATATAAAATTCCAAAAATAATGCATCATCTAGTATAAAATTGAACCTATAGAGGAAACCATCACTTGTGACATTAGACCTCTATAATTCTATAACATCTTGTTAGGGCTATATGTATGACTGAGATGCAAGATATTAATCCAAACCATAGAAATGGAATTTATGAAAAAAATATAACATCTTCAACCTCTTAAAGTTAGCTCCAATGACCAAAGTTACTATAGTTTCTACCAAACAATGTTATAAACTTGTCTCATATACATAGAAGTTTTTGTTGTTCATGGTCCATCCTGATACACCTATATAGTAAAGGAATAAAACAATGATAATGAAGTTAATGTAATTAATGTCATAGTAGTATCAAATCAATGAGTTACTAAACTATACAAATATATTATTTACAAATCCCTAATTTTACCAACACAATGGATAGTAAAATACCACATTGATTTAGTTTCAGGATCCCCTCTTCCAAATAGACCTATGTATTGGAGATAAGTTTGGGAAAATGATGAATTATAGTGATAAATACAAGATATCTTTGATAAGGGAAAGATCAGGACTAATTCTTATTCTTATGGTATTTCAATAGTCCTTACACCCAATAAGGATGGGTAATGGCCTCTCTACATATATGATTACACACTCAAAAAATCATAGTGAGGAATCATGACCCATTTTCACTCATTAAAAAACTCTTGGATCAACTCTTGGGTGCACAATACTTCACCAAAATCAACCTAACATTAAGTTACCTTCAAGTTCTAGTCCATCCTAAAGATTCCTATAAGACAACTTTAAAGACACGAGAAAGATTGTATGAATTTTAAGTTATGCCTTTTAGCTTTACCAATGTGCCAACAACATTCATGCGTTTGATGGAAAATCTACTTAGGCCATTCCTCAACCCCTTATCATTATATAATTAGATGGAATTATCTTCTTCATCAAGACTTCAGAGGATCATGTGGGACACATCTCATGCATCTTAGATACCTTATTCCAATAAAAATTATAGGCTAACTTATCAAAGTGTAATTTTGGTGCCACATATATCCAATAATTAGGCTACATCATTGACTACAAAGGAATTCATGCAGATCTATAGAAGATCAAATTGATCTAATATTGGACAAATCCATGCAATATCATATAATTGAGGAGCTTTATTTGACTCACAAACTTATACTACATGTTCATCCCTAGTTTATCAAATATGTCATGGCCTCTTAGCAAGATAACACATTCCAAATCTAAGTTTGATTGGACTCAAGGACAACAACACACTTTAGAGGCTCTCAAGAAACACATCTGCACATTTCCTATATTCTCAATGCCTAATATTTCATGCTACTTATATATTCACACTAATGCATTTGATTATGCACTTAATGCAATACTCATTTAGCATGGACATATAGTCACATACCACTCAAATATGTTCAATGAAAAGGTTCAAAGGTAATCCACCTATGATAAATGGTTTTACACTATTATTTAAGTAGTGAAGAAATGACACCACTACATATTGGGGAAGATGATAGTTAGTCATTATCATCATATGCCACTTCACTTTTTGCATACACAAATAAAGATAGGGAATGTTTTCCAAATTAAGTGGATGGCTTATATGAAATATTTTCATCTTGTGACTATGAAAAATAATGGAAAGGATAAATTTTTTCCTATATTTCCTTAGCATACCTCTAGTTCACATGCCCATCAAAGTACTAAGAATAAATGATAACAACTTTACAAACTAAGTATCCCTATACTCAAACAACTAAGACTTTGCAGATGCTTACATTTTCCTTGTATAAGGTATATAGGTTTGATATTTATACTTTTCTAACCAACTTCTTTAAGATCTTGAACATCTTTGTGCTTCTATTAGGGCACCTCACTAATATGACAATATGTAAAGATACTTTGACATGACAAAGAATCTAGCTACATTACATATACACTTCTAATAGACACACATGAACATAGAATTAGAGCATAAAATCAAGTCTTGCATTCCTTTTTGCATTGAAATACCATGAACATGAATTTGGGACTTTACATAACTCTTCCAGTTACATCTAAACTATAGGAATATATCAACATGGATTTATTGACTAGGTTTCCTATGACAAAGCACCATCATGATGATGTGTTCATTTTATTGGATAGGTTTTCAACTATGGATATCATGGTTACTTGCAAGAAAGGCATTGATGCAGTTAGCACTGCACAAGATTTCTTCATCCATGCATGGGTTCAATTTGGACTCCCAACATCCATCATATTTTATTGAGTTACACACTTTTTGAGTCACATTTGGCAAGAATTTTGGGACTTGGTGGGTATACAATTGGATCAATCGATAACATTTCATCCACAAAAAATGGGTAAACAAAGTTGTCAGTCCTTATAACCCTATTTTATTGATTAAATAAAATATTTGATTTATATTTCATTAAGGTATGTCATAATTACATTAGAATATCTTGTAATCATCACATTAGTTTATAAAAGAAGTAAACATTCACTACATAAGGGTACATCATTTTTTTCACAATATATATCAACAAATGCGGTCAATTGATGCAGGAGCATCTACGGGTGCATAGTATAAAGTTGTAATTCATTTTTTTTTTTAAATTGTAATTTGTAGACAAAATAAGCCATGACACCTTGTTCCATATGGAATAAGGCGAATCAAAACATACTTAGTATGTATTAGTTGGATTCTTCGATTGAAGGATATTATTGAGTCATTTTAGGAGGTTTTTGAAGCTATTTCATATTAAAAGTCTAGTATCAAAGCCTGTGTGCTGTCAGGGCCGTGTATACCGCAAACGTTGGAGACAACTGGCTAAAGATCATGCAGAATCATAAAAAAAAAAAAGTCAAAACCGTGTAACAAAAAAAAGTTGTGGTGCAAGGGGAGACTTATTAGTAGGTTGTGGATTGGATAGGAAGGAGGCAGAGATTGAGGAAGGATCTGAGTTGAAAGAAATAAAGTTCAACTCGGTGAAGGTCAGTCGCTAAGGAGAGACAATGGAGAAAAGTAGATAGCCTTAGAATGGAGTGAAGGAATCAAGTAAATCCTGATGCAAAAGGTAATGGCGTTACAGTTCCTCAATCGTGACAATGTACAAAATTTCAAAGAGAGTGCCGCATTTCTATTGAAAGCTATTGCAAAGGCCAATGAAGCGTGTAAGATATAAGAGATAAGTGCTGTAGGATTGTGTCAAAGAAACACAACTGTTCAACGTAGCTACTTAACACCACCTATGCAGTAGATCAGTTTGTCTCTACAAAAAAAGTAAAGAAGCGAGTAGAAGTATTGCAAGACCTGCAGGGTCAACATAAAAAGCTAAAGACTGAGTTTTTGAAGACAAAGCTGCATTAGAGGCCAAACATCAGAATATTTATGAACCTTTCTACAAGAAGCGCTATGACATCATGAATGGAGAAGAGAAGCGAAGACTTGAGCCATGTAAACACATGGAGAAGTACTGCGTTTATGGAAAGAGAAAGATCGAGTTGGCAAATTCATTCTGTTACAAGGGCAGTTACATCAATAAGGCATAGAATAATAGTGACGTTTTGTGCCGAGCCTGTGAAAGATTAAAACTGAGTTTCCATCCTCAGTCGAGTCCGTAGATACAAACCTGAAGAGGAGAGTTGAATAAAGTAGCCACACCTATACAAGAAGATGTAATCACAATTATAATTAGTGAAAGGTAAATGTTTTAAGCCTTAGTGAAGGTAGTTATATTGATAAGTGAAATTGAGTCGATGAATGGAAATCATGTCTAGTACCTATGTGCTGAGGATGGATCTTTTGAATGGCATTTCAGTCAGCTATCTTTAAATGATATTTTCTACAGTTTAGCCCTGTTCTACAGAATGATGGTTCCTTTTGACATTAGTTGAACTGTCTTCTGACCAAAATAGAGGCCCTGTTCCAACTAATTTCAAGCCATGTTTCTGCAGGCCCGTATCTCATAATTCTGTGTACAACTGTGTCAACAGATTCAATAGATGAAAGTCTCGACCTGATTTAATTGTTTAGTCTATTTATTCAACTCAAGATTTTTAATCTTCTGTTATATTTCTGGGCAAATACTGTGTGATACATAGGTTCCTTCTGTAAGTTTGAAAACTGAAGCCACGAAGTGATGCTATATGTGAATATTGGCAACTGGCATGATTTCTTAAAGCTTTCTAAAAACTGTGGACCTGCAGTGTCAGGGTGATTTTTATGTGAAAAAGAACAATCTAGGTTGGCTTTCATCATTATTAAATGATTCAAGAACATCATTTAATAACCTTGACCCTATTATCAGCACTTTTATCAATATCAATGTTTGCAGTCAAAAGCCAGAGCTGTCTGTGGTTAGATTTGCACCATTTGGTATCAGAGCTTGAAAGCTCTTGGGATTTGCTAATTTGTTGCTACAGAATTAAGAAAAGAATGATGTTGCAGTTGTGAAGGATTTGGCCAAAGAGATCAACAGGGGACAGCACTAGAAGACTCTACTGGAGGAAAGGTATGAGTAGGATTTAATATTCAGTTTTAAGTCTATGGTTTGAAAATTTGTTTTTGAGAAGTAAACAAGTAAAGAGAAAGGCAACCAAGCCATTGAGGCTTAGAGAAGAAGATCCAAGAAGAAGCTTGGATAGTTTGCCAAAAGACTAAGGTGAAACAGACTTAGGTGAGGTAAAGAATGAAGTTTGCAGAATTGAGAAGAGAAGCTTAGAGAAGCTCTAGAAGAAGAGCAAGTGAATGCTCAGGAGAAAGATCCAAAGCAAGGTAAGCTTGGATTTGTAATTTGTGTTTGTTAAAGAGTTGTCTAAAGAGTTGCTGCAGGATGGATCAAAAGACTAGGATGCAAAAGGCCTAGGTGAGATAAAAGGGAGATTGTCAAAAGACCAGTCAAGGAGAAAAGGCTTGGGTGAGACAAGGGATCAATAGACCAAGGTGGGAAAGACTTGGGTGAAGATCTCAGAGATGGAAGCATTGTTGAAGGCACTATAGAGCAGCAAAGTATATGAGGGCAGCAAGAGGAAAGCAATCATCCAAAAGAAGAAAGGTATGACTAATGTTGATTTTGATAAAGAAATTGCTAGTTTGAAGAAAGAATTAGCTAAGGTTAAAGATGAGTATGAGTCTTGGATGCAGTTGAATAGGCAAGCATGGGTATGGCCAATGAAGAAGAGAATAAAGTGGCCAATAGTTCTCCTAATGAAAAGGAGAAGAAGGCAAAAGAAGATTTCCATGAAGAGAGAAACCCAAAGAGGCAAGAAGATAAGGAGGTTGCCAAGTGAGCAGAAAGAAGAAGAAGTTGAGAAGAAGGTTCTCATTGAGGAGAACAAGAGAAAAGAAAGAAAAGAGGAAGTGCCAGGAAGAGCACTTGGAAAGATGAGAATGTCCATTAAGAGGATACTCATGGAGACATTATGGTCTCTTGTTTTTGTATTTAATGCTATTTTTGAGTGTGTAAATGCAGGTACAAGCAGCCTTATGAAGGTCAAGAGAAGGGCCTTGGAGAGTGAAGAGATTGGTGCAAGAGAAGAAACCAAGTACACAAGTGAATGTGTAGGAAAGAGAAGAGAGTTTACTTCTGTTGATAAGGTGCATTGGTTAATGCATGAGAGAGGAGAGGTAGAAGATGAGGATGAATTCCATGATGCCATTGAATGCCAAGAAGAGGTAAGAGAGCAGCCAAGCATAAAACAAGAAGAAAGTATAGATAATCAAGAAGCTATGCAAGACAAAGAACTAATAGAGCAGCCCCTTAAGGAGGTAAAGGTGAGTTCAAAAATTGATTCTTCTTATAAGCATGAAACTGTTGATATGATGTTAGAGAATCAAAGAGAAAGGTAAAGTTTTCAATTAACCATGGATATGTGATGCCTAAATGGTGGAAGAAACAAACTCCCAAGCAAGAGGAGGTGGTGGTACAAAAACATAGATGCAAGATGCCTACATGGCTTGAGAAGAGAAATGGTAAGAAAGAGAAAGAAGTATGGGTGCCTAAGAAGGCAAAGAATGAAGATGTGAGTGTTGAGACAACAACACCAAGAAATCAATGGGAAAAGATGAAGGATGACACAAGTACATGGCAAGGTAATAATGTTTTTGAACCATTTAATAATCTTTTTATGGAAAATGAAGAATGGAAAGTGGCTATGAAAACTAATGTGCAGCAAGGAGAGAGTTCAAAAGGGATGGATGAAAAGAAAAGGAGAAAGTATACAGCAGAACAAACAAGATGGCTTCAAGCAGAGATTGAAGAAAGCAAGGAGACAAGAGGTATGAGTACTACAATTGTTTTTAATGAATATACTGATGTTGATGAAGAAGCTAATTTGTATGAAGAAACTATAAAATGGATGAATGTAATTATAGAGGATGAAAGACAATCTGGTCCTAAGTTTGATATAGGACATGAAGATTTGGATGAGCTTGTGTTGAGTGAAGAGTTGAAGAGGATAGAAGAGTTGTTGAATCCTCCAAGAGAGTTGTGTGAAGGTACAAGCCATGGTGAAGGTAGCATTGGGAAGAGTGGAACAAGACAAGAGCAAAGCAATCAGACCAAGGCAGTTTTGGTCAAGAAACAGGAGCAGAAATGTGAAGGCAGCCAAGAGGCTTCATGGCCTCAATGTTTTTCTACTAAGGTGGTTTTTGATGTTTTGAATGCAGGTATAGAAGATGAAAACTTTGGAGACACATATGAAAAAGCATGGACGTGGAAGATTGCAGCTGAGAAAGAGATGAGAAGAAGGAAATACAAGAAGAAAAAGAAAAACCAAAGAAAGAAGAAAAATTGGTTTGAGAAAATCAATGATTTTGACTTTGCATCATGTGTAGGACTGAACAAGAAGTCCAAGAAAAGAACAAAATGTGGTGCTATGGAACATGTGCATCAATATGAAGAAACAGTTGAAGAAGAGAATAATGGATTGACTTTTAATTTCAGCCAACAGAGCAAATAAGCATACATGAGCAGGGGCTCATGAAAAATTTCAAGCATGGTAGTCTGATGCAGGAGCATCTACGGGTGCATAGTATAAAGTTGTAATTCAATTTTTTTTTAAATTGTAATTTGTAGACAAAATAAGCCATGACACCTTGTTCCATATGGAATAAGGCAAATCAAAACATACTTAGTATGTATTAGTTGGATTCTTTGATTGAAGGATATTGTTGAGTCATTTTAGGAGGTTTTTGAAGCTATTTCATATTAAAAGTTTAGTATCAAAGCCTGTGTGCTGTCAGGGCCATGTATACCACCAGCGTTGGAGACAACCGGCTGAAGATCATGTAGAATCATTAAAAAAAAAAAAATCAAAACCGTGCAACAAAAAAAAGTTGTGGTGCAAGGGGAGACTTATTAGTAGGTTGTGGATCAGATAGGAAGGAGGCAGAGATTGAGGAAGGATCCGAGTTGAAAGAAATAAAGTTCAACTCGGTGGAGGTCAGTCACTGAGGAGAGACAATGGAGAAAAGTAGACAACCTCATAATGGAGTGAAGGAATCAAGTAAATCTTGATGTAAAAGGTAATGGCGTTACAGTTCCCCAATCGTGACAATGTACATAATTTCAGAGAGAGTGCCGCATTTTTGTTGAAAGCTATTGCATAGGCCAATGAAGCGTGTAAGCTATAAGAGATAAGTGCTATAGGATTGTGTCAAAGAAACACAACTATTCAACGTAGCTACTTAACACCACCTATGCAGCAGATCAGTTTGTCTCTACAAAAAAAGTAAAGAAGCGAGTAGAAGTATTGCAAGACCTGCAGGGTCAACATAAAAAGCTAAAGACTAAGTTTTTGAAGACAAAGCTGCATTAGAGGCCAAACATTAGAATCTTTATGAACCTTTCTACAAGAAGCGCTATGACATCGTGAATGGAGAAGAGAAGCGAAGACTTGAGCCATGTAAACACGTGGAGAAGTACTGCATTTATGGAAAGAGAAAGATCGAGTTGGCGAATTCATTCTGTTACAAGGGCAGTTACATCAATAAGGCATAGAAGAATAGTGATGTTTTGTGCCGAGCCTGTGAAAGATTAAAACTGAGTTTCCATCCTCAGTCGAGTCCGTAGATACAAACCTGCAGAGGAGAGTTGAATAAAGCAGCCGCAACTATACAGGAAGATGTAATCACAATTATAATTAGTGAAAGGTAAATGTTTTAAGCCTTAGTGAAGGTAGTTGTATTGATAAGCAAAATTGAGTTGATGAATGGAAATCATGTCTAGTACCTATGTGCTGAGGATGGATCTTTTGAATGGCATTTCAGTCAGCTATCTTTAAATGATATTTTCTACAGTTTAGCCCTATTCTACAGAATGATGGTTCCTTTTGACATTAGTTGGACTGTCTTCCGAC
This sequence comes from Torreya grandis, assembly GCA_037957365.1. Lineage (NCBI taxonomy): Eukaryota > Viridiplantae > Streptophyta > Pinopsida > Cupressales > Taxaceae > Torreya > Torreya grandis. The sequence goes on along the minus strand of JARHVA010002810.1, from coordinate 176,464 downwards.
CAAAATAGAGGCCTTGTTCCAACTAATTTCAAGCCATGTTTTTGCAGGCCCGTATCTCATAATTCTGTGTACAACTGTGTCGACAGATTCAATAGATGAAAGTCTCGACCCGATTTAATTGTTTAGTCTATTTATTCAACTCAGGATTTTTAATCTTCTATTATATTTTTGGGCAAATACTGTGTGATACATAGGTTCCTTCTATAAGTTTGAAAATTGAAGCCACGAAGTGATGCTATATGTGAATATTGGCAGCTGGCATGATTTCTTAAAGCTTTCTAAAAACTGTGGACCTGCAGCGTTAAGGTGATTTTTATGTGAAAAAGAATAGTCTAGGTTGGCTTTCATCATTATTAAATGATTCAAGAACATCATTTAATAACCCTGACCCTGTTATCAACACTTTTATCAATATCAATGTTTGCAGTCAAAAGCTAGAGCTGTCTGTGGTTAGATTTGCACCATCAATGGACTACAAAGGTGATAGGATGAAATTTTTTATCACATTAGTTGTAATGATTATATGAATAAAATTTGAGAACATAGACAAAGTAAGTGAAATATTTTACCAAATCTCTCCTTGAAATGTTTAAGTTTTTCAAAATGTTTATGTGCAATATCTATGCTTCCAAATTTTATAATTAACATTTCATTATAGGATATGTATCTTACATAATATTTATAAGTTACTACAAAAGGGTATGTATATCCATAAAAGCATAATCAAAAGTGGATATTTGTCATATGTTGTAGTTGTAAACACCCTATGTATGAAAATAACAGGATAAAAATGTGGGAACATAGACAAGGTACATGAATAATTTCATAGGATGTCTCAACAAAATGTGGTAACTTGAATAAAAATGACTACATCATGTGAAATGTGGGATCATATACAAAGAAATTGAATTTTTTGAGAAATTATCTCAATGAAATGTTGTAGTTGTCAATTATATTCAAACTAATATTGACTAAAATCCTAGGCACATGATATTTATCATCACTCCCTATCCCCATAAGTTAATTAATCAGTTAGATGACTTGAAGTATCACTTTAAATCTACTAATGTATACTAGTCTCAATGTACTTTAGTTAATTTACAAGTTCCACTCATGCCCTTCTTAGTCAACCTATATCTATTCAATTCATACCAACTCAAACCAAACTTGTTTAAATAAAAAATCAACCCTAATTACCCAATATTAATCCTTAATATTCACATTTATTTTCCCCTATTTTACATTCTTAGACCTACCTTGGAAAGTTGAGTGTACAAAGATTATGCATTATTTTCCCTATGTATAGTCACATTCATTTAATTGACAACACTTACTAGTAGATATAGTGACAAGTGTAGGTTCATGTTTGTATAAATATTTTTGTATATTGATTAAAATGTTTATATAAGTTGAAATTTATGGTTATACCATAAATTTTGGGCTCAAGACAATCATATAAATACATATGACCATTAGATAGTGTATAGCCAAGGAAGATGCATGTTGGGTCACTTATATATGGATATTCACATTATCATAGTATGAGGGTGGGGGTGGCCTAATTATTGAAATGATACTATAGGTGGGGTCATTTGAGTATATTATAATTATTACACAAAGAAATTTAATTGTTTGATAAAATATCTCAATGAGGTGTTGTAGTTTGTCAAACACTTGCATGTCTTCTCTATGTTTCCACATTTTATAATTCATATTGCATTAGAAGGTATGCACCTTACATTATGTTTATAGGTTTCTAAAAAATGGTGTGTATATTCATCAAATCATAATGGAAATTAGATATATGTCATATGTTTTAGTTGACCCTATGTATTCCAAACATGGATGAATATTTTGAGAGGATACACAAAGTACATGAACTATTTAACAATGTGTCTTAATGAAATGTGGTCATGTGGATTTCAAAGATTGAAAGTTATAAAATGTGGGATAATACATAAATCAAGTGGTCTATTTACAAAAATCTATTAAACAAATTTATGAATGAAATTTTGTAGTTTGTCAAAACATTCATGTGTTTTCTCTATGTTTCCATAGTTTTACAACTCATATTATATTATAGGGTCTATAAATTACATAAAACTAGCATAAAACCTTTACTAAATAGAAATAAAAAAATAATATGGTGTGTCTAAAAATACTAGTGTAGTCCATGATTAACTCTAAGTGTTCAGTGGCATGGATACTTTTAATCATCCTAAATACCCTAATTTATTGAGGGTGATGTAAAAACTATTTCAACCAAAATAATTCAATAATGGATGCCCTTTATGCATATATGTTAATTTAGTGTAAATTTATTTCAATATTAATGACCTAAATTAGATTTACAAATTCTATGTTAACATTTAAATTTGGAGTCGAACATATATGATCTAATGGAGGTTAATATAGAATTAGCTACACATAAATTTATCTTAAATTGCAAAGTTAACTCTTACCTCTCATATAATACATTACATCCCCTTGTGGGATTAATTCCTTCAAATTTGAAAAAGTAAGATCATGAAGCAAGTCACTACGATCTTATAAGAAAGAACATTAAAATAATGCCATACTTGATAAAATGTAGGATATATAAGACAAATTATAGAATTAGCTACACATAAATGATCTAATGGAGGTTAATATAGAATTAGCTACACATAAATTTATCTTAAATTGCAAAGTTAAATCTTCCCTCTCATATAATACATTACATCCCCTTGTGGGATTAATTCCTTCAAATTTGAAAAAGTAAGATCATGAAGCAAGTCACTACGATCTTATAAGAAAGAACATTAAAATAATGCCATACTTGATCAAATGTAGGATATATAAGACAAATTATATATATATATATATATATATATATAGTTTTAAAAAGTCAAATTATATTGATAATAGTGTTTTATCAAAAATTGGGAATTAAGAAAGAGTTAATCCAATTATGACAAATTGCCAAGTAAAATATAAATGTATAAGATATGTAATAAATCAGACAATACTAATTTGGAACTTAATATTTATGGAAATATGATAAAGGATAAAATATTATGGAAAAATTACTTAGCTATCACTCAAATCTAATATATTTAAATAAATATTATATGGTAGACTATGGGACTATGTGAGGTGATTATGAATTAGGAACATGGATGTGTTTGATTTTAGGATAAGGCCACACTATTAGGATAAGGTTGAACTACATTGATGTCATTAAGGTTCACTAACATCTAGTAGGGTTTTTCCCCTCTATGTGAAATTAGATCAATCACCTCCACCTTTAAATTTTTTGTGTGTGATTAGATTCACTCGATTTACTACGAGATACACTATGTCCCTTATTCTTCACTTGGAACCCTAAGTTAATTGACAATGAGGAACACATGCAAGAGATGGGGAAAAAGAGGATAATGGATAAATTTTTACTTGAACTTAAAACCCCCTATGTTGAGTTTTTTCTACATATAAATACTCCAAATATAGATCAAACTCCATAGAGTTATCTCATGTTACAATGGTGTGTGTGAAATACTAGTGTAATGTTATATGCTAGTGAAACCATTGTGTAATTATGAGATTTAATAGTGACTTATGACCTTGTAGGTGTATTCAAACTTAGGTCAGGGATACTTAAGTTTTGTGGACTCAGAATTGGGAAGAATAGGTGTTTTCCTCTCAATGTGCAGTTAGAATAAATTTAGTGTTTGCAATATAGAATATTCTTATGCAGTAGTGAACAAATAAATGGAAAATGTGCTTATATAGTGGTATTTTTGGAAATTATTTTAATGGGACTTAAAAAATGTGTGGGATGACCTATTATGTGAATTTTAATTTTATAAATTAGTTATTTTTTGGTAGGAGGATGAAAATGAAGGCTTCAAACACTATCGATGAGCAGGATTGTCCTGAAGGAGTGGCCTTATTTGAAAAATCAAAGACAACTAAGATGGAAGCATGAATAATTTAATGGATGAGTTTAGGATATTTGGAATGAGAAGTACAAATATAAAGTATCATAATATCTTAATGATAAATATTGACTACATAAAAGTAGAGGAATAGTGGTTTAGAACCATGAAATTTAGCATGAGTTAAGTGTCTATAAAAGGATGGTCACTAGTGCACTATTTTAGAATTAAACATTAATTTTAGTGACTAAATTCTCACATATTATATTAGTAATGTAGAAAAACAAAAATACTACAGTAAAAGAAAGAGAGTTATACCCAAGCTTACTTGTGTTGATTAAGCTTGGATGTAGATCACATACTGACTTGCACTTCATGCAAAACTAAAATGAAAAATGTATAAATTATTCCTTAGTATGGAATTATGAAATTTAAGACACTAAAATTATAGATCAAATAATAAAGAACAAATACACCTTTTTATATATGCAAATAATTATGTTATTTGGTGAAAAAAATGGTAACTAGAGAGGGTGGAACCCTTGGATATTTATTTTTGTTGAATAACTTGGATTGGATTATGCATGACCCAATCCTCATTGGTAGGAGAATGTGTTTAAGAACTCAATATGTATTTGACTACATCATTGTAAAATTCAAGGTAATAAAGTAGTTTGGAATCCCTATATGAATTCTAATAGATCATTCTGGTGTAAAAACAAGTGAAAAATAGTGAAAATGTTGAATCAATTGCTATAAATAGAATAATATTCATTTTTAATGTAAAATTGGTGAAAAAATAGTATTATTTAAATCTAGTGTATACAACATAGATAATGACATGAATCACCATTCCTTTTATGAAATTGGAGAAAAACTAATAAGAAAGTGATCATGTGCCATGCACATTAACCTAATATAATATAGGAGTATATTTATTATGATAACTAAGTAAAATCAATTGAATTTCTAAGTAAACAATGTAAAATTTTGGAACACATGTCGTGCATGATGCCCCCAATCTGATAAAAAAATGTGGTAAATTGTATATAAATCTAAAAATTATTTTTGATCAAGACTAAAAACTATTTTTAGACTAAGTATAATTTTGATATTTTTTAAAAATGTTATTTTTTATTCTTGGGGTAAAAACATGTTTTTTTGGATAGCTATGACCTATGTTGTGGTCCAAATGGCATAGTTCTATATAAATATTTTTTTTGGACAAAAAAAAAGTATGTATTGTGATCAACTAAGTAATATTGTTTTCTATCTATGTAGTGAATTATTTCAGCTTATTCTCTATGACAAGCCACTATGCATGCCCCTATTTTTAAGTAGTTGTGAATCCTACATAATAATTTAGATCAAAATAAAAAAAATTATGTGATTGATGCTATAAATATATTGAAATATAGATTAATAATAATATTGGATAAAATGGCATCATATTGATAATCTAATCAAAGTAGTAATGTATGATACATGTAGGACTAGGCATATATAGTGTCATGCCTAGACATATTTTAGCAATTAAGAATGCAATACATAAATGATCAATACTGAGTATATGAAACTGATATAGAAATAATTGGGGAGAGATTCATGATATGGATCATGGCATCATCAAAATGTGGAGACACATGATATCTATCACGGCATCTAAAACTGAGAAAATAATAGTAAACAAGAGTCATGCCCATGACACCTACACAAAGTGTATGTAAAATCACACAAAAAACTAGAAGGACAAGGGGCCACATACAAGGAACATGTTAAAATGTCACTCACACACATAAAAACACACAATAAGGTTTAGAGCCAAAAATAAGGACATGTTCAAATGTCCCAATTTAGATAATGAACACACAAAAAGCATGAAAACAAAGAAACAAAACATGATAAGCATGCCTGAATAAGTGAATTTGATCTACATAAGCAATTGGTAATATTATTATATTCAAAAAATCATGTATCTAGTAAGATATAAATGTGAAATTGAGTGAGAAAATATGGAAATATATTATTCAATGTATTGTACTTGTAATATTAAAAAAGGATAGTCATAGAGTGGTAAAACTTGAGTAAAAGATGCCCCTAATGAACTTTAAGTGATGCACAAAAGATGATTGGTTTGGATTTGATAAATTAAATGTGTTCATGATGGGTATTTGAAGAACCAAACTCAAAATTAATTCATGTCAAAGAAGAAAATACATAGAGACAATTATTTCAAAGACACAAATAATATTATTTCACTCTCATAATACTATTCATTGAATCACATTACAAATACATCCAGGACATATATATATATATATATATATATATATATATATATATATATATATATATATATATATATATATATATATATATATATATATATAATATCTTTGATATTCTCTCCCAAATCCTACAACTAAGTAAACCTAAATATGATATATTGTTATACCAAATAACATTATCTTTCAACCATAATATAATATATTCTAACATAATATTATTATATATAACAATATTCTGATTTACTAATTACTAACCTCTCCCATAAATATTGACAATTACTTTTTACCTCTTGGTAAATACATAAACTAACTTAATGTAAAATCTATTCCTAACATTCCCTCCCATAGTTTTTACATGGTGCAAAATCATTCACACTCTTATCTGTAGTATGCTCACCTCTTGTAGCACGCCCTATTTGGCTCATGAGCTTGATACATAGAGCCTCACTCCTCCCATGGTTTTACAAGTTTACCAAATACCTTGAAATGAATAGGGACACCATCTACCTCCAAGAATTGGCACATAACTATATGCCACTACATACTCATAGGTCTACATACTACTGACACAATCTTGCTACACATGACCACTATTATGTAAAGGAATGCATCTTGCATTTATATTACATGACCATAATAGATGTGTCATTAAGGGCATCTCCATGAAGAATTAAGGTAGTCATGGGATATCTACAATAGTTGATCTCCTAATTATTGCCAAACCATTGTTCACCACCTAGTGGTTTTCTAGATCTCTACCACAAACCTTTTCAGGGGCCATGAACTAACTTACCTTGGTGCTTTCTATCTTTTCACATGTTTTCACCTCAGGGAATCATGTTTGGAATTGCACACAATTACATATCATGAATAGGTATTATACTTTTGTTCTTATTTTCAAAAATACACAACTAAAACTATAATGAAAAAACACACCACACTATGTCACCAAAACATGATGCAGCCCCATTGTTGGTGACTAAAAAGAGGTCATTGAAAAACCTCCTTCCTCCACATAGACTCCATCCTCCATTATGTCACTGCTTACTCAAGTGATATCTTGATGAAGCTCAGGTACATGATTTTTCTAAGGGAAATCCCCCCCACAATGCGAATGTTGTGTACAAGTGAAAATGCATCTATAAGGCAATTTATTTTTATTTTTACAATTTATACTTTTTAAAAAATGATGACATATGTAAAATATGACTCTTTTGAAAATTTTGACATATTATATAATAATTAAATAACTAATAATCAATATCTAATTGAAGATTGGATTTGTGATTGAAATGACTCTAAACTAAATCTAATAAAGCTTGACTCATTATTATAATTTTTTTGGTAATATTAAAAGATCTAAAAAAAATGAATTATAATGACTTATTAACAAACCAACTCTAAAATTGACAAAATAATAATCCAACTTAAATACTTACAAACTTGACTTCATAATTAACTCAAATCTAACATAGTCTAAAATCATAATAGAAAAAATACTAAAAAGTGACTTGTTATTATCTATTTAAACCTTTAACCCAATAAATAAATAAATAAAGACTAAGAATTTACACAACTTTGACTTCTTAACATGACTTTTGATAATTATTTAACAACCTAATAACTCAAAGCTATATACTAAAAAATAGAAGAGAGCTAAAATGATAGCTAATAAACACTAATTGGAATAACTTATATATGCAAAATTAATTCATGCATGAAGAGAAAGAAATACCCCATACATGGGCTATCTATTGACTATTGAAAATGCATGCTGAAGATGGTGGGAGACCTATACATAGGTCTATAGAAATTTCATGAGAAGTCTAGTGAATGACATACACAATACAAGATTGTTCTACATGAGCATTCATCGTTAGAAATAATCTAATTTTGAAAAAATATGAACCAATTATACAAGTAGAAAGGATCTCAAATTGGATGCATTCATAGAGTCTCTAGTATGTAGCTACCAACTTGGTCAAAGCCAAGATGGAACAAATCTAATGCTAGATCTATAGAGAGTTCCAAGCTGAGACACAAGATACAAAAGCAATTCAAATGTGAAATCTAAGCTGAGATAAATGAAAATATAGCCATGATGTAGTTTATTATGTAACATACATCTATTGAATACATGATCTACCTAATCAAACAATGTTGGATGCTAACTCTTTTTCAAGATCACCTACCAAGATCTATCTCGAGTACACCCTCTATCCTATAATGCATGGTGTATCCCAGTGTAGTCAACTTTATTGAATTCATTATCGATCTATTGTGCAACCTTGGATTTTGTTATAAAAATAACATATCCATTCTGATCTAGATCAATTAATATGGGGGAGAATCAGATAAATATCTGACCAAAATAGCACATAGTTATAGTAAATATGTATGGATAGGATTTCAAACAACTAAACTAAATGCTCTATAAGACAACATACAACTCTAAGTGTCATTTCATACAAATTATGCCTCCATATTAGGATCAATAATCTACTCTAATACCAATGATGGGTATTTGAAGAGCCAAACTCACAATTAATGCATGTTAGAGAAGCAAATACATAGAGACAAATATTTCAAACACACACATAATATTATTTCACTCTCATAATACTATTAACTGAATCAAATTACAAATACATCTAGGACATATATATAGGAATAATGTTTCTTATAATATCTCTGATATTCTCTCCCAAATCCTACAACTAAGCAAACCTAAATACAATATACTGTTATACCAAATAATAATATATCTCAACCATAATATAATATATTCCAATGTAATATTATTATATATAACAATATTTTTATTTACTATTTACTATCATCTCCTATAAATATCAAATATTACTATTTAGCTCTCAGTAAATACAAAAACTAACTTAATGTAAAAACCATTCCTAACATTTTGGGACAAGTCTATTGCAATCAGACAAGAGTGCAATTCATTACTATATAGAATGGAGTGATTGTGTCTATGTAAATGTTTTGGGTTTAAGACAATATGAACATATGCAACTACATCTAAAAGTGACAACCTATATGTTCTGATACTCACTCCAATACACTTGTGAAGCATTTTTATATAAAACTAGATATAGATAAAGTACTGCATATACTGAAGCACAAATCAACTGATGTAAATGAACTACACATATAATGTATAAGTCTTAATGTTTATAATTATATATATATATATATATATATATATATATATATATATATATATATATATATATATAAAAGTAAAAAAATAAAAGAATATATTAACCAGTGACTCCTTTAAGAGCCTCACAATTAATAGGTCTTGTATCTAAGTTAGGAAGGATGACCTCTCACAAATGGAAATTTTCATTCCACTATGAAGGAACTACTCTCAACTTGTAATCTAAATATTTATTTGCAACATAAGTGTCACTATCATGATGATAATATATAACATGTTGTGTATGTTGTTTAACATTATGAAATCTAGGACTATACTAAGCCCATAGTGGAGTTTATAAACTTTGTGTTTTTTTTCATTACATAACACTCTTAATGACTTAAAATACCAATTTAGGACATGTTGAAGTAGAGAGTATCTATCCATAATTTATGAAAAATAATTGATTAAGTGGCTTTAACTTTAGATATCAGCTAAGTATAACCAAGCTAAGGAGTGCATGCATGGAGGATGAAGATAGAGATGAACACAAAAATTCCCAATGAGTAAAAAGTGGCACACATAGACCTAATCCTAACATGTGCATGTGCATAGTAGGAACTTCCATCAAGGTAGGCATGGGCCAATAAAGATTAAGTCCACATGCATAAATCACAATATATCAAGATCAAGATAAACAAGACTGTGTGAATCCAAGAACCATAGTGGAGATTACAGGGATAAACATTAAGGGTTATAAAATGATAACTTGATCCTTAGAGGTAGTTAAGAAGTGATAAATAACTATGAAGTAGATGACCATGAATAGAATAGGTAAATAACTACCAAGTGGACATCTGATGTAATAAAAATGTAGTTAAGAAGTGATAAAGAACCATGAGGTAGATGACCCTGAATAAAATAGGTAAATAACTACCAAGTGGACATTTGATGTAATAAAAACTAAATGGTGGTAGTTTAGTTACCAATTGACATGTATGGACCTTTAGAAGCCTATAAAAGGTAGACACCTAAGAAGGAGAAGGAGAGTTACTCCTTAGAAGAAACATTGTTATGTTACATTTAGAGTGCCATATGAAATATAGGGATAATATTAAATATATATATGGATAATAATGATAGCATATAACATTGTAATCTCTATGAATTACTTTTATGCATGAATTATTATGTAATGGAAATTTTTATTATTTTAGATATTGGTATCTATGGCTATGACTATTATAACCTTGATGTTATGCTCATGATTATGTTATTTCCAAGTTTACTAGTGTCTTCTCTAATGAAATGATGAACATTTGAATAGATTATTATTTTTATGTATTGTGAATTTATGCTTATTATTTTCATGGTTTAAGTAAATAGTACCATGTGTACTTTACATACTAGCACATGTGAATAATAATGTGTAAGATAATTCATGTAACCTATACCATTTATAACTACCCTTGACCTACAATAGTTACCCTCTCTACACTTCAAGTGAGCACACAAGGTTAGCTTGTATGATATGTCATCTCAAGAAGGTTAAGTGTTGGGAACCTAAATGGTGTGGATAAGACTACCTCATAATTAGCCAAAACTAGACCAATGTTTTGGTTTTGTTGCTATTACTAGTAATTGTTTTTTTTTGCAATGATGAGTGGAGGTGATGAGGAGAACTTTCCAATGGCTACCTAAGTTCCTATACATATGATTAGTGTGAAGGATAGAGGGTGAAATGGGCATGATTTTTGAGGGATAGAAAGGGAAGATTCAACTTGAAGAAACCAAATGAGTGTGAGCTCCAAAGGCACAAGTATAATGAGACTTGCTAGAAGGTGATGGCTAAGGATGACCTTAGGGAAAGGGGGATTCTAACTCAATAAATAACATGAGGACCTATATAAAATGGGAATGGCATGAGGAGGAATCTCACACTGAGGATATACACTATATTGATGAATTAATATGTGCGAGGGAGTCAAATTTAAACTTTAAGGAAGAATTTTAAGCTCCTAAAGAAGAATAAATATGGGAGGAGACTTCTAAAGGAATTCTCATTTTCCCTCTATTTTAATTGCATGCTCATGTGTTTCTCTTAAAATTATAAGAAACTAACCTGAACACTACATATTTTAGTGATATAGGAGGATTTATCACTCATTAAGAGGAGTGAATTATTATATAATAAATTATCCCTTACCCACCACTTAGACCAATGGTAATATAATCAATGTAGGACATGAGAATAATATAATATGGTATGCCCCAATGAGAGGGGCTATGATCCCTTAAATAATAAATTCAATACAAGGATGAATAATAGGAACTAGAGAACCATTAATAGCTCAATAGGCCCTCTAAGTGAATATAGGAGTAGTGATGTAGACCATTACATGAGATCATGTAACCATTCCACCTATAGTACAAATTCAAGGCTTGGGCATGCCTTCAGATAACATACCAATAACAAAAACCATATAGGCTCATGTTTCACCTATGCCTACACCCAAAATATATCACATGATGTCTTTTAGATTACCTAAATATCATGGGGTTGATAGCATAATTAAGCACGTTTATAAGTTCAATCTCATCTAGTGTGAAAAGGGAGTGACTTTGTCAGAGCACAAGGAAATCTAGTTTTCCACAACTCTACTAGATCATGCACATACCTAGTATAAAAATCTATACACTAACTAGGTGATTGTGTACTATGACCTCCTAACATATGTGTTCCTAAATGAGTTCAACATACTTGAGTTTAAATAGATGATACATTCCAAAATACACTACATAACCATCCAATAAAATACCATTAAACCAAATATATGGTGGGTGACCTAACCAAGGCTATGGTGACTATGGGTAATAATGTCGTTAAAGAGGTTGTGATAGAGGACATAGAAGTGAAAGGTTAAAACAACCCTCTTGTTATAAGTATGAGCCTCCAAACCACTACTAGTGATACTACCCCTAATATCCTACTTACGAGTATTATTATGGAATATACAAGGTTGAGGAATGCCTAGATCTTACCAAAATATTATCTCTCCTACACTACATGGGAATGATTCCCATGCTAAGGAATAATTTAGATATGTATGAGGAAAGGTAGTTGGTTTATGTACCTGTATTATACCTAACATGATCACATGGGAGGAGGGTATCATATATCATAATTTATGATTAGGAACTACTCATGTGCTGATATCAATAGATGGGCAGTGTATGACATCTTGGTGGACATAGATGCTGAGGTAAATTTCCTCACAAAAGATGCATGACACAAATGGGTATCCTCATACTATGACCCTCACCTCATGTGCTTTTCATGGTGAATAAACCACAAGTATAACCCATGGTAATTATACCCAATGGTGATATTGAGATTATAGATGTAAAGCTATGTGTGGAATTTGAGGTGATTAAGCTTGTTAAAGATTAAAATTACCTCAAGTTACTCGGTAGTCCCTAGTGTTATGACAACAATGGTGACATGCACTTCAAATAGTGGTACATGATCTTTAAGAATAGAAGTTTTCACATAGTTACTCCACTAAAAACAAATCAAGACACCCTATATGTTAATAGTGTTAAATTGGTAGATAAATTCAACAACATTTATAACATCATAGTGAAAGGTAAGGAAAATTTGGAGCCAAGAAGGGGAAAACACCCTAAGTTGGGATAAATCCTAGTCCACCTTTGATACCATGAGTATTTCCAATACTTTATGGGTGTTGAAATCATATAATGTCACCAAAAAAAGGTGTGGTGTAATGTGATTGAACCACTTGTCTAAAAATACATGCAAGACCATGTTATCTAGTGATGAACCTTCCTCTAAGGGGACTAGATAAAGATGTGTCATGGTGTGAACATGACCCTAGATCTAGAGTGCATGAAAGGCCCCATGTATCAACATCAATAAATATATATATTTTAAGTGATGAAATTAGTTGGGATGAAGGCACTCTTCAAATGAAATTTTATCCCATCATTATGTGTTACATGCATGGACTGACCCAAGAAGCCATTATCACTTAATGTGTTCCTCAAGGACCACATGCAATAGGGTGAAGGATGCATGAAACTATAGTGGAGAAAAAATATAAAGAATACTCGACAAGGGTGTGGCATGATTTCCATATCAAGGGAAAGGACTTACTATAAGGGGCCCCCACTTGTGACATTTTGGGGACTAATGAGTGATAACTACACACGATGAAATGCAAAATGTTCCACAAGAATTTCAAAGGTTGTCAACTCAAGTTGTCTTTGGATTAATGGAAATTGAGCCATAGTGTAATAAGGATTTGGATATTTTATTTATGTAGTTTTACTTTCGCTAGATTAAATCATGTTATTTCCTAAGAGCATAGCTAAACATAGAATGTAATAATACATGTAACCTTGTATATCCAATTAGGTGATTCGAATAAGGGATTTATTTTGAGATCCTTATGCCAAATGTTTTTCTAGGTGGATATTTTTGCACTTGAAAATGGAAAAGAGGCACTTTTATTCACTCAATAATATTGATAATTGTGTAGGCATGATACCAAGTTCCCAAAGATAAAGGTTTATTATGCTAGAGGATTAGGCATAAAATTTAGTGTGGGCTGGTGTGCCCAAAAGATATGAATAATTGTGTGTGTAGGTTATACATAAAATAAAAATAATAGATGCACATAGGAAGAGAAGGGTAATAATATGAATGCATAATGAAAAGTGTATAGAATAAGAGTCATACAATATAGAAGCCAAAAAAGTGAAGTGTGAGGCACAAATCATGAGAACACAATGAAAAATGATCAACTCACTAGCTATAAAGTTGACTATTGGTAAAGGTTAATGAGTATAGTAGATCAAAATTTAGTGTTTAAAGGTATAACTCAAACATGTAATATTATAATTAAATGCTTTGAGTTATAACAAAACCACGTGATTCAAGCACATGTTTGAAATGGGTTAGAAATTTTTCTGAAGGAATAACTGCCAACTTTAAAACTAGACCAGTTAGTGACCAACCTTCACAACTATAAATAGGGACATTAAACATATGTCAAGTGTTTTTGTTTAATAAGGTTAATTAATGGATTTGATATAGATATGAATAAATAATTTTATGAAGATCCAGTAGGCTTAGAGAGAGGTAGATGTATAAGGGCCAAACCATATAAAGTGTAAGATGAAAGGGAGAGTGAGATAGTGAGCCAAGATCTCTAAGGGAGATTAGGAGCCCCTATTGCATATCCAAAGTGATGAAAAACTCAAGTATTATTTAGTATCACTAATTCAATATAGTATCATATCATGTTGAGATATTTTTCTCTAATACAAGATAAGAGGGACCTATGTGTAGAAAAAATAAGAGTGATTGAGAAGGGGTGGAAAACTAATAAGAGTGCTAACTAGAGAAATCATGTGTAGAGTGCCTCCAACTAAATTTTTGGATAGAATATATTTAGATATACCGTCCATCAATTGAATATGGTAAAAGGGTAGAGAGTGTAGGATATGACTCTACTAGGATTCAAGGTCCTCCATCAAGCACAGATGGGTGGACGATGGAAAGCATGAGGAGAAAACCTAGAGGATGAGGATAAATGGGTCAAAGATGTGAAACATGGTTTTATGTGAGATAATTTTGGGAAACCCATAGGAAAATAAAACACATGATGGATGCTATGGATCATTATACCTAAGGGTTGGCAATAATTCAAGGAGAATAAGAGGTGGCATAGCAAGGAAATAAGAGCCATGGTGTTTGTGCTACTATGATAAGTGGTACACACCTAGACCCACCTCAAGTTTTGTGGAAGTAATTAAAGTGTAAAATAAGGGAAAGGACATTGGGATCCAATAAGGGGTTTCTAATAGCCATACCTGATAATATTATTTATGCCCTCTCAAAGGATGGTGATAAAGGTGTGTGGCACATAGGTGAGAGTTGCATGAGGAGAGTGTGAAAGTGGTAGATGAGGGTGAAACAAGTGCCTTGGTGAATTACATACACCATAGGCTTATCTCAAATAGTCTATTTATAATAACAAATATTATCATGAGATATAGTGTGAGCTCAAGTCACCATAGGAATAAAATCTTAAGCCAACATGTAAGAATGCAAGGTGCACAAGAAGGAGAGCTAAAAATAAATCTAAGAGGGATCTACAAAATACATTGAAAAGTTCAATGCGAATCTAAACCTAAGGTTTCCTAGGGACAAAAAGAAATAAAGTAATGGGAATAAAAGAATGGGAAAATTATAAGTCACCTTCAAGGATAAGGGGTGTGAAGCACATGAAGCTTGCCAAAAAGTGTAAATATAGATGAAATAATTCCTTTTGGTATAGCTTTGTAGATAGTTACATTGAACAAGAAAAGAAATTGAAAGAAATGAATGGATTATCTAAGGATGGCCAACTAAGTTAGTGTGGGGTCATGTTGATCCCAAAACTTGGCTAAGTATAACCAATATGAGTAACATGCATGTGGTAGATGAAGATATATATGAGCACCAAAAGTCCCAAGGAGCAAAGAGTGGCATGCATAGACCTACCTAAAAATGCACATGTGTACAAAAAAATTATATAAATTCATATGGGAGATGATAAATATTAATTCCACATGGAAAAATGATAAAATAGCAGAATCAAGATAGACAAAACTACATGAATCTAAGAACCCCATTGATATTATAGGGATAAATGGTAGGATTTATAAATTGACAACTTGATTATAACAGGTAGTTGAGAACTGATGATCAATAGTGATGCATATGACCTAAAACAAACTAAGGTAATAAATTTCAAGTGGACATCTGATGTAATAACTACTAAGTGGAGGTATTTGAGCTAATAAGTGACATGCAGGACCCTTTGGAAACCTATAAAAGGTAGGCACCTGAGAAGGAGAAAGAGAGCTACTCCTTAGGGAAAGTGTCATATTATGTTTAGAGTGCCATATGAACAATAGGGTTAATACTAAGTATAAATATGGATAATAATGATATCCTATAGTATTTTAAGTGTCATGATCACCTTGTACACATGAACTATTATGGAATGGAAATTTTTATTATTTTAGTCTTGGTATCTATAACTATAAATATTATAACCTTGAATTTATGCTCATGATTATGTTATTTCCAAGTTTACTAATTTATTCTCTAATGAAAGGATGAACACTTGAACAAAGTATTATTTCTATATAGTTATGTGCATCTATGCTTGTTTATTACCATAGTTTAAGGGAATAATACCAAGTGTACTTTAGGAATAGGTGTGTGTGATACATTTCATTTAGCCTACACCATATCCAACTACCCATGACCTACATCAGTTCCTTATATACACTTTGGGTGAGCACATAAGGTTCTCTTGTATGATATTACAACATGATAAGGCTATGTTGGGATCCTAAAGGGTGCATGCATGACTGGCACACAATTGGCCAAAACTACATGCAATATTTGTTGTCACTACTTCAATCAAGTATCAAATTAGGTTGATATCCTTGGGATAATTTATTATAAGAGGGACCTACATGTATAAAAAATAAGATTGATTGAGAAGGGGTGTAGAACTAATAAGAGTGCCGACTAGTGGAGTAGTTTTGCATAGAGTGCCTTCCAATTGAACTATTAGATATAAGATGATAAGAGTTAATTTACATCAAGTGCAGATGGGTAGAGGATGGAAAATGTAAGGATTATCCCTATAGGAAGAGGAGAAATAGGTCAAATATATAGAGTGTGGTTTCATGATAGATAATGTTAAGAACCTCATAGGTGAAGATAAATCATTGTCAAGATTATGTATCAGTGTAACTAAGGGTTGGAAAGACTTTCAGGAGAATAAAAGGTGGTGTGGTAATGAAAGAAGACACATTTCTTCACGCTAATATGCAAACTAGTGCACACTTAGACCTACATTAGGCTTAGTGAAATAGCTAAATCACCTAGTAAGGGGAAGGCCATTTGGATCCTAGAATGGATGGCTAATAGTTGTTTATGGTTTGATGATATAGGCCATCTCAGAGGATGGTACCAAAGGTGTAGGGTACATAAGTAATAGTTTTATGAGGAGAGTGAAAGCAAGAGATGGGGGAACAATAGGTGGTAGGGTAAAATGCATGCACCCTGAGATTATCTCACATAGTCCATTGGTAATAAAAATGCATATCTTGAGATGTAGTGTGAATTTTATTAATTCAAGGAAGAGGATATTGAGCTAATGTGCAATAATGCAAACACACAAAATAAGGTTGGAAAGAAAGATAAGTGGGAGATAAAGAATCTCTTGCTAAGTTCAACATGAATTTGAACCTAATTTGTCCCAGTGATAAAAATAACCAAAGTATGGGGAAGAAAAGATTGGGAAAATTGGAAAGTGCCTCAAAGGACAAGGAGATGCATAACACATGAAACTTGCCAAAAATTATAAATATAGAAAAAAAAAATTAATTATGGTGTAACTATGTAGGAATTTGGATTGAAAAAATAAATAAAATAAAAGAAATGAATGGATTATCTAAGGATGAATAACTAGGTTAGTGTTGGGTGATGTTGACTTCATAAATTGGCTAAGTATAACCAATCTGAGTAGTGCACACATGATAGACAAAGACATAAATGAGTGATAGAATTCATTCATAAGGTGAAAAGAGTGGATTTAATAAACCTAAAACCACATTCACATGCACATAGTGGGGACTTAAAATAAGGCAAGTGTGATCTAAAAATATTAAGTCCATGTGCGCAAATGATAAAATAACAGGATCAAGAAAAATAATACCATGTGAATTTAGGAACCACAACAATGATCATGAGGATAAATAATGGGAGTTGTAAATTGATAGATTAATCATGATAGGAATTTGATAAGTGACCACAAATAATAAGGTAAATAACCTTGAATAGAACATAACAATAATTTCCAAGTGGACATCTAACACAATAATTGTTAATTGGTGGTAGTTGAGCTACTAAGTGATACATAGGGCCCTTTTTAAACCTATAAAAGACAAACACCTAAGAAAGATAAATAGAGATACTTCTTAGGAGAAACTTTTTTAGATTATGTTTAGAGTGTCACATGAACCATAGGGATAATATTAAATTATATAGGGATAGTAATGATATCCTATAACATTGTAAGTGCCATGAACACCTTGTATGCATGAACTACTATGTAATGGAAGTTGTTATTGTTTAAAATATTAGCATCTATGGATATAAATATTATAAATTTCATGTTATGCTCATGATTATGTTATTTATAAGTTTACTAGTGTCTTCACTAATCAAAATATGAACATTCGAATAGGGTATTATTTCTATGTATTTGTGTGAATCTTTGCTTGTTTATTATTATGATTTAAGGAAATAGTACCAAGTTCACTTTAATTACTAAGAGAAGTAATGTGAGAGATAATTCATGCAACCTACACCTTATCAGCTACCCTAGACCTACCCTAGGTCCCTTCTCTACACTATAGGTGAGTGTGCAAGGTTTTCTTATGTGATATGTTGACATGAGAAGGTTAAGTGTTGGGATCCTAAAGAGTACAAGTGGGATTAGCATGCAATTGACAAAAACTAGACCAAAAATTAGATTGGATAATCTTCCTTGTTAATTTTACCACTTGTTTCAAAATTATCTGAGTAGGTTGAATCTTTTTATGTTGTTCAACTAAAATCTATTATATAGGAACAATAATCTTGGGTTGGAGGGGTATTCATATGGAATACCATGAACTATGATAACCTCATTATAAAATATATATTTCAAATGTTAGTGTAATATATAAGTTACTACATGAAGCTATTGAATCAAATGACATCCCAATAAAATATAAAAGACTCATGCATTGGGTACTATTGTAAACTTAATGGCCACATGTGCTAGACCAACTTGTAGTGGTAATGTGATGTCACTAATATAACTATAAATATGACCATTGAATCTCTTTATTATTATTCTTGTAGGAAGCATATCTTTATCTGTGTATCCAAGATGAGAGACAAGTGTGATAGTGCACATATTCACACTTGAACCATTATCAACCATGACACCGTGTATAGGTCAATGATCAATGTAAGTTCAAATTAACAAAGAGTGTAAATAAAAATCATCATCGACTATATCATACTCTATGAATGTGATGAGTGTTCTAAATGGCATTGAAACATGATATGTACCAATTATTCCATTCAAATGATGTTGGGCCTTTGTATGAGGATGATAAGAAGTTAGTGGAGGGTGTGCATTATACATGTAACATACTTATAATATATATATTGTTTCTTAAAGCTATGTGTAACATAATTCTAATTTATCTTCATTATTCTACTCTCACTTGGTTGTGCCTATGTATTATTGGTAGATATACCCACATCAATGATTTTATTATATATCAAATCAGGTATCTTATGTCTCAAATTGAACATTTATTGGTAGTATACCCTAGTGCTCTATGAATATCACAAAAATAATTTTTATTAAATTATTTTGGAAGAGGATTACTCACATCAACCTTTTTAATGGGAGGAATTCATATGAGGTTTCATTCCAATAATTTTTTTATCACCTTGTAGGGATATTTTGGCAAGTTTGTAAATTGTCTCCTTAGAGAAACTAATAATATAATGCACAAAGTAGGTTTTGAAATTGCATTCACTATTATTTTTGGATCATTCTTATTTCCAATAAATATCACCTTGTATGGTGGCTTACTTTTATTCTTTGCCTGAGAAGTATAAAATGGGTTGGTTTCATACTTTAGATTTTTCATTGTCAACAACTTGAACTCTCTTTTCTTAACTGTGTGATATAAATCCGTGAATGATAGAAACTTATTAAACATAATATATTCATGTAGAGGTAGAATCAAGATCTATCTGAATGTCTTTCAATTCCTTATCTGCCATAGGATTCATTATATTATATTACATGGTCTTATATCGTAAGACATATTTTGTGATAGGCTCTTTAGATTATTGTTTAAGCTAAGCAATCTAAGCATATGAAATATTTTCAATTATATTTATTGATAAATGTGAAAAGAAAAAATATACCAAAGGATTGAATTCATGAATTGACTAAAGTGGTAAATCATAAACCATATTAGAGCTTACTCTTTTAAACTTATGGGAAATAACTTGGTAAAAAACTATTATTAGACGCATAGTCCAAACATGTTGTGTGAAATATTTTCAAGTGTTGCTTGGGTCACCTTTTACATCATATAATGTAACCTTAGGTGCCACAAAACTAGTTAGTAAAGGATATGTTAAAATATTCTGAGCTAATAAATAATGAAATTGAGTCTATGAATCAAGTGCTTGATTAGGTGTTGAAGCAACTTTTTCCATTTACAACACCTTAATTTGTAGAGCTAGAACAATCTTCATAAGGGATTGTGCATTAACAATAGAAAATGTGCTAACCAAAGGTGGTGTCTCAAGTGATAGAGTAGGAATTTTTATATTAATATTTTGAAACCCTTGGTTTATCCCCATAGTATATGTTGGTATGAAATTTGTATCTAGTGATGCGGATAAATGAATAGAGCCCATCACATTGGAAGTCTGACAAAATTGAGAAATTCTTGCACTTTTTATTTCCAAAAGAGTTTACAAAATCATATGATAATTTCTATATTTTTCATGAATTATTTGTCAAAAATTCACAATAAGTTACACTTTATTAGTTTAGGATTACTCATCACCTATAGGTGTAAATCCATCTTGATGCTCATCTTGAGAGTCGATGTTATCTTTAATATATTTTTCATGCTCTAAAGTATTTTCATGCACTTATACATATTTAGCTTGTTCATTAATATATGAAGTTCCTAATATATCCTTGTTCTTATCTAGCTTATGTGCCTTGTCAAAATAAATATGAGTATGATAAAATTGAGTACCACTTAGTTTATCACTTCTTCTAAGAGAGGTAGAAAAAACTTTCTTATATTGCATAAAATAAGAAATAGAAACTTGAAAGATTATTGTTAATAAATAATTTACCAAATTTGAAAACTTTCATACAACAATTTGGAACAATAAAAAAAATGAAATAAACCTTAGCAATATTGATGGTTAGATATTTTCAATATTCAATCAATAAATGGGTTCAAAATTATGTTTTAGAAAAATATAGAATTAAGTAATATTTAATCTGTAATTTCCAAAATTTCACCCTAAAAAAACCCATAAATATTTTTTAACGCACAAAAATTCACTCCTAAATTTAACTTGTAAAACACTATTTTTTTTTTTTACTATTAAGACTACATTATTCTCTTAACTAGATCAAGTCTATATGCCACTAATTTAAATTAATTTCTCTTTACCACCAAGGTTTCACCAAACAACAAAATAATCAATTTGATATCGTAACACTGGCTACCTAAAATGAATGGCTAAATAATTAATAAATGTTATTTTAAAATACTTTAAATAAATGCATCTCTATTTTTATAAATTTAATCCAATTAAATATTTAATTAATATTAACTCAAACAATAAATTAATTTCATCCTTAATTAAAACATTCAAACAACCAAATAATAAATTAGATAGTTTAATCTTGTTTCAATAAAATATTTAAATGGCCTTTAAATAATTATCATTCTCAAGCATATAATTAAATGACACCTTATTAAAGTCTAAGTGAAGGAATAATTATACTAACTTATGTAATGTTTAATTATCTAAATTAATTAAATAAATCCAAGTAATTAAATTAATAAGCTAATTAATTAACAATTAGTTCATAATTTAAAATTAAAGTTAAAAAGTTTTTTTTCTCCACTTAAATAACCCACAAGTAATAAAATTACAAAAAATCATTTATCAATTATTATTTACCACTAGGAATTAAATATTATTTACCACTCTTTCCAAGTCCCCTCCTGATGACCTCTCCATTAAACTATTTATCCCTAAACCTAAGCTGATCTCACTTGAAGTGGGTACCCCAACAGAGACCACCTGCAAAGGGAAATCCAATCTCACTGATGGGATAGAAAGAAATAAATTGAAGTTGGAGAAATTTAATTCCTGGGTTCAACAAGTAGGGATGTCCCTTGCCACATGAAGACATCATAAACCTGCACACTATAATTCTGAATGTCAAAACACCCCTGGACCACCTTAGGACCCCCTTGGGACTAATTTGACTCTTTGACCTCTAACTAAGCCTAACCATGGTTAGTTTGACCAAATGACTAAGCCCACCATTTAACCACCTTTTTACCTTGGCCCTTGACCATTGATGGTCAGGATGACCACCGATGGTCTCCTCGACCACCTACAGTTATAGTTACACTGCCTAACCAACTAAACACCCACATCAAATCCACCTTATTTTCCCAAAAATATCTCATCTAAATCCACATATAAGTCATTGCATGTATGAGTTATAATTAGAAATCCCAATTAATGTCTTATTGCACCTTTCCTTCCTTGCTTATAACAAGAGAGGAATAGGAGGTGAAAAGGATCTACAACTATCATCAAGAATTTCAAGAGCTTGTGCATCCAAAATTTCTTTATAGGTCACCTCCTCCTGTGATCCCACCATCACATCAGTGATCCAACTTACTTCCACATCTCTGCCAAACTGCCAGGTACCGTTACTCTATCAAAATCACAATAGATTCCACCAATAAGCCAACCACCTCAACCATTTACTAGATCAACCTCTCGTAAGATAAGTATTATTTTTTAATATTCATTTAATTTATTTCCATTTAAAAATTAACCCTACACCAACACATCTCTCAAAATCTAACTTTGTGATCCCATCAATCTGACATTTATTACCAACCTCCAATAGATAGTAACTACTAATGGTTATCTTAACCATCAACAGTCTGTCCAATTGCTAATGATCACATTGATCACTGATGTTCACCTCAACCATTGATGGTCACACCAACTACTGACAGTCACTGTGGAAGAAAATAATAGCAAGTTATTTTCACCCTCTTACCCCTAACCAAATTAGACTTTCTATGTCCTTGCATATTCACAAACCCTTATCCTATTTTATGAGGCACACCTGACCTATTTAGCATTAGTATTAACTTACTTATTGCTATATTAATAATTTTTAGTCTATTTATTTATCAAGCATTTATCATACTTAATTTCAATACCTTTTTATTATTGATGCAGGTACTTTATCTTCTATTTTATAAACTTATTTGTTTAGAACATGTGGATTGACATCCCCTAAGGAAGCTCTTGCTTTCAAGATCTAGCTAGTGCTAGGAAATCCACCCAACTATATATCTAGCCAACCATTTGATTTAGTGCTATCTTATTTTTAGGTCATCCTCCCAAGCCAAAGAGGATCTCTTCATAATCTTCTGATTCAACAAGTGCATAACCAACATGTTTTTCAACCATACCCACATTTAGTTTCTTCTTCTTCCTTTCTTGAAATATAAGCTGAAATTCATTACAATATTTTGGCATGCCTAGTGGGACCCTTGAGTCTCTACTTGGGTTTATTTTATTTACATCTATATTCTCTTCTCCATATTCGTGCTCATAAATGAAATAAAAATTTCTTTTGGGCTTAAAATTAAGTGCATACATTATTTTCTTGCAAGTTTATTTCACTTAGTTAAATTAAAGCAAAGTAATTTGATTGTAGCATCACTTTTATCACACACACTAAACCAAACCACCTTCATCAATCAAACATCAAAACAACTTGAGAGAAGGCCTAACTAGGATTTCATCACCTTGCAGTCACCTTATCATTTCCCAGTAATCCTACTTGGAGGTCATTACTAAGGGGAAACCCAACTCAACTCTGTGGTTGAGTATAAACTCTAGAAATTGGTATATATTGGATAAGCACCTGAGACCCTTATCTCTACGGTTTTTGAAGTTGGGGGGTAGTGCTTAATACCAAGCCGCATATTGATTTCCAAGATAGATCCTTTTGAGAGCCTAAACACAAACTGAAACCAACCATATACTTTTTTCTAGTACCCATTTTAAAAACCAATTTTAGCCATGAAATTTATTATAAAACTTAAGGCATAAGCTAAAAGAGAGACTAAAAATAAATTTAGAATTTAACGTAATTTTTAGTGTGTATTTGATTTCCTTTCTCTTTTCTTATCTTCTCTCTATTTGAGTGGTGAGATTGTTTGTGTATTCTCTCTCCCTTATCTTGTATGGTTATAACTCATCAAAAATGAAAGAATCCAGCAGAAAAAACCCATCACCAAACCAATCAACCTCTTCTACCTCCTCATCTATGGAGTATGTCTCTGAACTAGAAGATTTTCCTCACCCTTTAAGAAGTCCTTTCCCTTGAGTAGTTACCTAAGGAGATGCAGACTTTACCACTTTCTTAGATAACAATCCTATGGCCCTTCAACATTATCTTACCACCATGCCTCACCATACCCCTACCTTAGTTTCACCTGTGGACCCACCTTATGGCATGCCTTCCTAACTCATGGGAAACACTTCCATTACCATAGTCACCACCCAACTATTGACTACCTAAGATTCTTCATCTACCAACAATCCAATTGATACTACTATGGAAAACCAACCTTCCCAACCTAAAAACACCCTTATACCTTCCACTCCCACCAATAACTCCTCTACCCTAAGATCAACCCAACCACTAGCCACCTATATTCCCCTCACCATGGGGGTACCTACAACTAGCATTGTTAACCTTCCTTCAAATACCTCTAATCTGCTAACCACTACCCCACTTCAAAACCTTTTGTGCCTATACCTTCTACCTTACCACTAATCAATACAAAGGTCACTGCCCTTCCTTCGATCACCAAACTAATCACTGCTCCTACCCAATAGGTGCCATTTTCACTAAACCTAGCTTACATCCCTAACCCACAAGGGCATGTAACTCTACCCACTACCCAACCACTTGTATCCACCTACCCCTACATATAATCCACCCAACCACCTATGTCCACATACCAATATTTGGCAGCCTTTCAACCTCCAACAAATTATCAATATGTCATCTAACCACCACAACCGTATGCACCTTACAACCTTTTAGGTACACAACCCCAAGCAAAACTAATGAAAATTCTCATGGATAAAATGACTACCTTAGAGTCATCCATATTTGGTGCTCACAACATCTTATCATATGATTAGATCTATAATGAGCCCATCCACCCATATGTCCCTATCAAACCATATCCTCCCTAATGGGAACTTCCCAAGTTTTTTAAATTTCAAAGTAAGGAGGATCCCCAACAACACCTCATGGCATTTATGCATGCATTTTATTTTATTACCTATAATGATGTCCTCCTTATTCATACCTTCCCCATGTCCTTGTTTGGTCTAGTATTGGATTGGTATAGTGCCATAACCAAACACTCTCTCTTATCCTTCACCTAGCTATCCCAAACTTTCTTGGATCAATTTTCAATCAACATATCCAAGAAGGTTTCCATCACTGACCTTTAATATATCCAAAAATTTGATAATGAATATATTATTAATTTTTTAGCCCATTGGATAAGCCTAATCAATCAACTTTCCTTCTCTTTACCCTAACCTAAACTAATAGAACTTTTTGCTTAGGCATGTGCCAAGCATATCTATTCTACATTGCATGTTCAAAGATTTAGAACCTTTGATGAAGATTTTACCATGGCATGTAAGCTATAAAATAGACCCATCGACGAAGGAAAATTAAAGTTGAAAAATAAAAAATTTACTTGCAAAACTAATGAGGCTTCTTCCTTCAAACCAAGCAACCAAACCAATACCAATACTAAGAGCAAGTGAACTAAGAATGCGGTTGTCCTTAAAGCTACTTCTCCACCATATCTAAATCAACAAAGCTCCTCTAACTCCTCAAAACAAAAACATGAGGAACCAAAACCAAAACAATTAGAAGTAATTTACTCTACTTGGGGAATCTTATGGTTTAATACTGGATAATTTACTGAAAGCTAATATCATACAACCTCCTCCTATCAAACCTCCTCAATAGTTTGATCCATCTCATTCTGCACCCAGTTGTTATAATGAGAAAAACCTATGTGCTTTTCATCAAGTAGTGGGGCATGACATTAGTAGGTGTAATACCTTCAAAAGCATTATCTAATCTCTCATTGACAAGGGGGAGCTTGTATTAGATAAGCCCACCGCACCTTCGAACCAAGCCCTTGACATTTTCAAACAAACTTTTCCTAATCATGCACCCACCAAAAATGAGAATTTTTTTTTTGAGTGTTCTCATGATTCCCATACCATCAATATGGTTCTTAACATGCTTACTATTAAAGAACCTACCACCCAATCTCTCTATTCTTTTCCCCCTCCACTTATTGAGGTAATGATGTTACCTTCTCTTCCTTTGGATACCCAAATCAAGGAATCATCCCTTTCTCCTCCACTTATTGAATTAATGGAGCCACCAACCCCTTTTTTAATTGACATATTAGAGACAACAACCATCACCATTTTACTTTCTCCCTCAACTAATGAACAAATCACCTCCCCTTTAGAGATCATTCCCAAAGAAGAGACCACCATACCTACACCTCCCATAAGGGAAACACCTAACCAAACCTTGCATCCTTTGATTGAGGAAAAGTATAATGTCCCTATCCCCATTCTTAGCCTATGGGTTTATCTTTCAAGTCCACTACCCAAAGAATAAAACCAGTCTATAAACTATTCTCTAGACTAATTCAGAGGTTAGAATTTGTCTCTATACTTGACATGGATTAGGCCACATTTTGAAAGAGATTGGGGCTCCCTTACATTGCCAAAAAAACCTCCAACCACACCTTTGATAGACCAACCCATCACTTCTATTATCCAAACCCCTATCTTATCAACCAAACCAACCAAAAACCTTGCCATCTTCCCTACACAAATCCTTAATTACCCATCTTTAAAAATAAAGCTTACCTTACCAAAACTATCAAACAAACATTGATCTAAATCAACCAAGGAGGAAAAGCCAACAAAAGGTCTAATGACCAAACTTCTACCTCCTTCAACCTTTCCCTTTATTTTTGGGCTTCATACCTCTACTTAGATTGGGAAGCAAATTTTCTCAACCAAAACCCAGCCACCACTGCTAGTTACACCCACACACTTGATTTTTGACACACCTATCTTCATCAAACCACCAATAACTAATCTACCTACCCTGAATCCTCCTACCTCTACTTTATCAACCTTCACCTTACCAAAACCCAAAATATAAACTAAAATCACCACCTTACCCAAAACTTCTATCACCAAACCCACACGTTAAAAGACTTCCACCTCACCAACCAAGACCAAAACCTCTAAACCCTCTACACCTTTAGTTGAACTTTACTCTACCATTTTCCAAAGGTTACTGCAAGCTTCTTATTTAACCTTACCCCTATCAGGCCATTCAAACCCCTTGGTCCAAAACCTATCTAGTATAACAATGGCCACATGTGCTCCTATCATAGGACACTAGGGCATGACATGAAGAATTACAAAGATCTCTAAACCATAATCCATCTGATCTATGATGAGGATTATCTATTAATAAATGAACCTCCCATAATCCTGATACCAGTCTAAACAATAATAACCTCTACCCAATGCCTACCTACTCCTCCAATCTCACCTTAGAGTAATGATGAGCCAAACCAATCTCCTACCTCAACTCTTCCCTCTACCCATACTATCCATGTGGTCACATGATCACACATTCAACAAAGGGATAAGGGGAGGGAAAAAGTATCCATTCCATAAACATACCCATCTTCTACCTCCTAACCAAGTCAAAATCAAGCATCTTCCTCTTCAACCAAACCCACGGTATCTATTTTGGGTACCTCCCAATCCAAACCATTTGAATTAATCATGAGATTGGTGCTCAAATCACTTCACCAAACCCTAGCGAAGATGATCCTATATGATTTTATTTCTACTTCACCTCATCACTGCTAAATAATGATAGAGGCATTGTAATCAATAGAGGTCTAACCTAAAGACACTTAACCTCTAGTAGATTTTGTTAGTGCTCTCCAAATTTCTAACCTTATCACCTTCAAGGATTTGGAAATACCTTTTATCCACCTAGATGATTTGTATCCCCCTATTTTCATCACTACCTACATCAACCAAACCTATATCAAATGGGGGATGATTGATGGAAGAGCTAGTATTAACATCATCTCCTCCCATGCTTATGGTCAACTCAAACTACCAAACAATATCAAGTCTAAAACCTCGATCATCCTTTGATCATTTAATGACACCATGGCCACTAATTTGGGCACTATTATCCTCCATATTTATTTAGGACCTCGTATGCTCCTTGAGCTCTTTTATGTAGTGGAAGGTGAATTCTAATATATAGTGTCTTGATAGGATGACCTTAGATTCACTCCATGGGTTGTGTACCTTCTACCCTTAATCATTACATTAAATTTGATCATGAATGCTAGGTTTTCACCCTACAAGCTGACCCAAGTACCTTTTCATCATGTAACATGACTTATCAACCCAATGACATTCACTTACCTCCATCCATCACTCCCTCATCAACCAAAGATAAGACCTCAACCATTAAGGATGAACTCATATCTTCTTTTATTGATGAGGAATCTACTAGCTCATCTATCCCTTTAGATCAAATCCCTACCTTAGACCACTTGGAATCCAAATTTCAACACATTTCATTGGGGGAATATCTCCTCCTTACCCTTGATACTTTACTTACTTCTCAAGAGTATGGGAAACTTAACCACCAACCTAGGTATGACTGCAATATTAGAGCCATTATTCCCTTTGGACCTTCAAATTATCAAACCCATTTTATCTATGGAGGACTTGACAAACCACTTGACACTTATACCACCTCCTCTTCACCTTGACCATTCACCTCTAGCTTCTCCTATTTGGATAACCCAAGCTTTGCCAGGATGTACCTTCATATGTGTGTTTGAAAGGGATTTGGTCTTGGAAAATATGAGCATGGCCCACACAAGTTGATTTTCATTGAACTTAGAAAGCCTCATGAGAAACATGGCCTTAGTTTCATTCTACCCAACAAGAAGAAAACCAAACCACCTTCCACCACCATTATTGAGGAAGACGTTCTTTCCTCACCCACCTCTTCTCCACCTGAGTGTGAGGAGAATAACACCTCCCCCCTAAAAAATGTTTTCTCATCAACATGATCAGCCTTAAACCCCTAACTTATCAAAAGGAAGTGGTAATCATAACCATCCCTTTGACCCATCTTGAGATGAAATGAGATGACTCTCCTACCATTAACATTGTTTAGTGATAAAATGATGATTCCATTCTCACCTAACTTGGTAAATTGAATTCCTCCATCCCAAATCCACCATGGATATCAACTTGGGCACTCTGGATAACCCCTATATTGTCAAAATTGGCTAATCACTAAATTTTGAGGAAATTTAGGACTTTACCTCTTTCTTCTAAGATCATAGCATAGTATTTGCTTGGTCTTATAGTGATATGCCTATAATATACCCTATCATTTCCACCCATAACATAGTCACAAACCATGATGCCAAGCCCATTAAGTAAAAACTTCAATGAATGTACCTTCGTATAACCCTTCTCATCAAAGAAGAGCTCCAATATCTCATATCTATAAGTTTAATTCAACCCATTGACTATCCCCAATGGGTCTCAAATATCATTCATGTCACCAAAGCCACAGGGGGACTATGAATTTGTGTGGACTTTCATGACCTCAACCTCAATTATCCCAAAGACAACTTTCCTCTACCTAACATCAACCAGCTAGTTGATTTTATAGCCAACTATTATATGTTATCTCTTATGGGTAGATTCTTAGGATACAATCAAATCCTAATTTCCCCTGAATATTAGCACAAAACTACATTTATCACCCCATGGGGAACCTTCTAATATAGGGTCATGAATTTTGGATTAAAGAACACTGGTACAGCCTACCAATATGTTATGACTTACATCTTCTATGACCTTATCCATAAGATTATCAAAGACTATGTGGATCACCTTCTTGGGAAATATAAATATCATAAGGATCATTTATCCATTCTCAATATTATCTTTGAGAGACCCATCCATTACCTTGTCTACCTTAAGTCTAAGAAATACGTTTTTGGGGTCTTGTCAGGAAAGCTTCTTGGCTTCATTGTCTCACTTTGGGGAATAGAAGTTGATCCTACCAAAATCAAAGCAATTTTAGACATGCTTCTCCCAATCAACCTCAAGCAAATCCATAGTTTATAGGGGAAGCTCCAATCCATCCATCACTTCATCTCCTAGATTTTTAACTGATGTCAACCCTTCCACCACCTTCTAAAGAAGGATATATCTTTTAAGTGGAATAGTGACTATCAAAAGGTCTTTGATTCACTCAAAAATTACCTTTTATCTCCACATATCCTCACCCCTCCTAAGTATGACTAACATTTTTACCTTTATATCTCTACCGCTGACCACTCTCTAGGGGCAATGCTTGCTCATCAAGATGAACAAAAAAGAGAGCAAGTTGTATACTACATCAGTCACATGCTTGTAGAATATGAGACTCAGTACACCCATTCTAAGAAAATTTGCTTAGCTTTAGTCTTCATGGACACCAAACTTCACCACTACCTTATTACCCACAAGACCTATTTTATAACCAACACTGACCCACTCAAGTATATGCACTCTAAACCATACCAAAACCAATACATGGTTAAGTGGATCATGCTTTTAATGAAGTTTGACCTTGAGTTCTTTAAACAAAAGTTAATTAAATGGCAAGTCATTTCTAACTGATTGGATAAAACACCATTAACAAAAAACCAACCTCTTCCTCTTGAGTTCCTCATGAGTCCATCATGACACTCTTTCAAGCAAACTTCACCTATCAAGTCACCATGTTCTTTCATGGATCAAAGTGTCAATGTGGTAGGGGAGCTAGCATCATTCTTATTACTTTTGATAGTGAACCTCTTCTTTTGTCTTTCAAACTTGACTTTGAATGTACCAATAATATGGTTGAGTACGAAGCCCTAGTGATAGGCCTTCAAACCTCTTTAGCCTTAGGAGTCAAAATAATCCATATATTTGGTGACTCCCAACTTGTGGTTAATAAAATCAATGGCTCTTACCAGTGTAAGAATGATGTTTTACAATAGTATAAACAACTAGTTGATGAAATCTTAACATCATTTGCATACTACCACATCCAATCAACCCCATGATCTACCAATAATTTTAACAAGACCATGGCTTCCTTGCCTCTTAGATGCCATCTGTACCCTTGGACTCTAAGATTTCTATTATTATCCATAGTCTTACCCAACCTTCCTATGTCAAACTAAATTCTCCCACCATATTCAATGTGGAGGAGACCCAATCTAACCTTTGGTATCAGTAGACCTTCGACTATCTTAACATTTCCTTCATCCCTTTTAGTCTTTCTAAGAATGCTCAAAGAGCATTTATCTAAAGTACCTCACATTATACCATTATGGGGGAATTCTTTACAAATTCAACTTCGATGGCCTCCTTTTTCATTGGCTATGCAACCATAAATCATCTCATGCTATTAGGGAAATGTATGATGAAATATATGGGGGACACTTTAGTGGCCTTGATATAGCTAAATGTGACCTTCACCTTGGCTATTACTGGCCTACCCCTAACCAAGACTGTTGTGATTATGTGAAAAAGTTTGTTAAGTGTCAACAACATGCCAATTTTCATCATGCACCTAGCCATAATATTTGTGTATCCATGGATTTTTGACCCTTCTCATAATAGGGTCTAGACCTTATTGGTGAAATTAACCCCCATTCTTTATATTGACACCATTCTATCATCATTATGACTATATATTTCACCAATGGGTAAAGGCTATTCCTCTAGTCTCAACCAAAGTGGAAAAGATTATCAACTTTATCAACCATCACATCATCTATCCTTTTGATGTTCCTCACAAAATTATCACCAACAATGGTAAATATCTTAAGAATAAGCAAGTCTAGGGTCTTTGTGATGCATTCAAGATTAAGTTAAGTTTCTCCTTGCTCTATCACCCTCAAAAGAATGGACAAGTCAAGGCCTCTAACAAAACTCTCAAAAAAATTCTCACTAAAATGGTTGATGCATCAGGTCAATATTGGCATTTGTACATCTCCTTTTCCTTATGGGTATATTGTACCATCATTCAAACCCCTATGGGTACTACCCCATTCTATCTTGTATTTGGAGTATAAGAAGTCTTTCCTCTCAAAGTCCAAATCCCATCTCTTCACATATATTTGTTGGATCTCATTTCTAAAGATGATTATCATCAACACCATTTAGCCTAGATTGAGCTACTTGATGAGCAACATTTAGCTACCCTTACACACCTTCATATCTATCAAGAGCATGTTAAACATTCTTATAACAAGTACCATAGAGTTCAAGAATTCAACATCAGAGACCTCATCCTCAAAGAAAATCAACATCTCACCAATATGGAGAAAAGCAAGTGGGGAAAGTTTGATTTCAATTGCATTAGACCTTATATCATTACCCATAAGTATAAACCAAGAACTTATTAGTTATCATTTTTTGAAAGAAACCTATAACTTGAGCCCCTCAATGCTTCACATCTATGTCCTGTCTTTTGTTAAGAAGGATCAAGTTCATATTTTACCTGACTTAAGCTCATCCCTTGCTTCTAAACCACATTCATCTCCCTATTTTAGGGGAAATTGATTAAAACTAAATCATGTGATTAGCCATCATAATCATAGCTAATATTGAACAATGGGTATGACAGCTCTACCCATGGCATGATTCTCATTGTACTTTCTACCCCTTTTCACAAGGATGGATTCCCATGGTCGTTGTCACTTAGACCTCTTTACACCTTATCAACCTTCTTGTGCTTCTAGTTTTTCCTTCATAAAGGTGGTCCCTTAAGCCTATATAAGCAAGTCTATGTTAAGAAAAAATAAACAAATCAAAAAGAAAAATACAAACTAATAGCAATCATGGGTCATTATTAGCATTCATAGACTACTCCCTTGAAGGACAACTATTGATAACATATTCAAAATTACTCAAAGCAAGGTAGACTATTCCCATGAAGGATAACTATCAAAAGTGTTAAACAAAGCATATAAACTTAGACCACTCCCTTAAAGGATGGCTAAGTAAAGCATTTTCCAAAATAAAAAATTTCTTGGAAGTTTCTCACATTGATCAACTTCCCCCAACCCCCAACCCCCAAGCAAAAAAAATAAAAAATCAAACGAACCATTATCAAGCAATAACAAGATCAAAATAATTTTGAAAGCCACAAATGACTCTCCTAAACAAAATAATTATGAAATCCTCAATTGGCTTTCATAAGTAGACTTCCTACATCAATCAATCTACACTTTGTATGACATAGACTTGTCTATACTAACTCTTTGGAAACCTACAAAAGAGGCATGCTCATCTCACAAGAAGGTTCCACTTTTCATCCATCTACCCTTTATACACTATAATCAAGGGATTTTGAGCTTACTTGACATTATGTAATCAAGACACCTTTTTAACCAACTAATGGATGTTAATGTAAAGCATTCAAAGATATTATGTTCCTTAAGCCAATCCAAATTTGGTTTTGTTTTAGTCCTTATCAAAAACAAAAGCACTGTGCCCTCTTCCTATCCTCTCGTAACTAGTTGATATGTTCACCAAGATGTTTTGTCTCTTGATTATTCTTTTTTACTCACATCTGGTGTTGTTATTAAAACTCACTTTATGTGTTTCACCTTAAGTAACAATAACCATAATCATAATGACATCACATCAACAAATGTCATAAGCAAAATCATACATCACTAGTATATCCATCATCATGTCAAAATCAAGCATCCATGAAGAATGAATCAATCAACCATTTCCATGACATGTCTAAATCCAAATAAGGAAACATATACTTATTAAATTTTAGCATAAATAAACTGCATCATCATCATCATTAATAACATAAGCATAAATAAAATCTATCACTTGCATAACTATGTGAGTTTACATCAGTGTCCAATATCCATAATATAAGCATAATTAACATAACATGATCAATGATCAATATAACATCATCTCATTAACATCAAAGCAAACCATAG
This sequence comes from Torreya grandis, assembly GCA_037957365.1. Lineage (NCBI taxonomy): Eukaryota > Viridiplantae > Streptophyta > Pinopsida > Cupressales > Taxaceae > Torreya > Torreya grandis. Next base: position 141,932 of record JARHVA010002810.1, on the reverse strand, counting down.
ACCATGAGCGATAAACAAGGAATATATATATATATATATAAATCATGAGTCTAACATCATAATGTATACCAATAAATATACATGTTTCTCTCTCTAAAAATGTACATGTCATCACATTGGCTCACAAGTTGATATCAAAATGATATACAACATACTATAATATATCTAAACTATGTCATATTTATGCCCCTAGGGAACCACTATCTTCTGGAGCACCACTAGGTCTTCATGCCTATCCCCTATAGTACTTATCTATCCACCTACAGATGCAACCCACTAATGTGGTGTCACCATGTTGGTACCACCTAAAAAACTCACTCTGTACCCCATCAAGGCTCATCAAGACACCACCTCAAGACTATAGCCTCATAATATCAAATCTCCTCCACTGTGGCTATATACCATGTCATGGGGATAGTTCTCAGTAGTCCTACTAGTGCTATAGATCCTCCTCTAGCCTATCTCAAGGAATCTCTCTCATGGGTAACCAAGGCTAATGAAACTCTAGCCTAGTCCCTATCACCTATAAATGTCACCACCTAACCCTATAATGTAGATACTTGCCCTTGTAAAGCTGTAACCTATGCATATGTAGTGGCTAACACTACTACCTATGCATCTAGGGAAGCCCCCTGTACCTGTGCCCTCTAGCCTCTTTTCTCAATTGGGTCCACATCTATCAACCTCCTACCACCATCATCTCCACCAAAGTCTATTTTCACTATATAACCTAGTACCATGTAGGATAGCCATCTAGAAAACCTACATCATCAATTGTTGGTCTTGTATGTAACTCTTCATGATCAAGCAATATCTACACTTGCTATGGGTCCAGTAGAAATATCTCTGCATCCTCATGTATTTATCTCAAGAATGGACATGGGATCCCCTAAACAAAGTTAAACTACTTATGTGCCCTATAAAATGGGATGAGCTCTAACTCTCCATCCTTCTAGTTAGAGTTCTAGGTCAAATGCACAAATGAGTGAATTTGATTCACTTTTCAATTTTTAACCTCCACAGCTTTTAAGGTTTTTATCTGACTGCCAATGGTCAGGGTAACCACTGATGGTTAGGTTGCTAAAACAATTTCACTCTTACCTTGAGTAGAATTTTTAAAGAAACACCACATCAATCTCCCACCCATGGAGACCACCTTCTCCACCCACCTTGACCACCTCATCATCTCACCTTTGGTCCATTTTGGCATAAATAATATGCATTTTGAACAACTTTTTGCATGATATTTTTTCTCATAATGATAACATTGCCATGTTTACTAGTTTTTGGACTTATGCCACCTCATGCATCTCAGACCCACTTTTGCCTTCTCAATAACACGTACTACCTCAAATACCCATGACACTTGACCAATTTTTGTTTTCATCAAGAGAACTTCCTACCTTAGATACCCACAAAAACATAGGCATTACCTAAGAGACTTACATTTATGACTGTACCCATCTGCCACACCTAAATATGGTCACAAAGTCTACTTGTCACTTATCCTTCTAAGTACCAACCTTAATTTTTACCAGCTATGGTAACCTAGTATATGTGTGATATTGGCTATCACACTTCATGTACATGTTTGAACTTTAGTGCCTAACCTATCATCCACCTATTTTATTACCCACTCATCAAACCCACACCTAATTCTATTTCACCTCATTGACTCCTAGTTTGAGTGGGAACACCTCATCCCATACTCAGGGTAACCTGACCTTTGACCTATAATTTGTTTTTGTTTTTTAGCTTATTGATTCAAATTTGAATAACAAAAAGGGGCAAAATGTAGACACTAAAACTTTACACCCATAATTTCAAATGTCAAAACACCTTTGGCTTGCCTTAGGACCCCTTTGGGACTAATTTGACCTTTTGACCCCTAACTAAGCCTGATCATGGTCATTTTGACCAACTGACTAAGCCCACCCTTTAACCACCTTTTCCCTCAACTTTCAATGATTAGGATGATCACTGATGGTCACCTCAACCGTCGACAGTCAGGGTTGCACCACCTAACCAGCTAAATACCCACATCAACTCCACCTTTCTTTCCTAAAAATAACTCCATCTAAATCTATATACAAGTCATTTCATACATGAATTATAACTAGAAAGCCCAATTAATGTCTTTTTACACCTCTCATTCCTTGCTTATAATAAGAGAGGAGTAGGAGGTGAAAAGGATCTACAACTATCATCAATAATTTCAAGAGCTTATGCATATAGAATTTCTTTATAGGTCACCTCCTTTAACAATCTAATGATCCTACCATCATGTTATAGAGTCGACTTACCACCACCTCTCCACCAAATTGTTAGGTACTATTACCTATTAGAAGCATGCTAGATTCCACTAATAAACCAATCACCTTAACCATTTACCAGATCAACATCTAGCATAATAAGTACTTATTTTCTAATATTTATTTAATTTATTTCCATTTCACAAATTACCCCACACCAACCCATCTCTTGAAATCCATATTTTTGATCCCATCAATCTGATATTTATTACTGATATTTGTTTCAACCATTGACAATCACCTTGATCATTGATGATCATGTCAATCACCAACGGTCACACTAACCGTTGATGGTCACTATGGTAAAAAATAATAAGTTATTTTCACCCTCTTACCCGCAACCAAATCAAAATTTCTATGTCCCTACCTATTCACAGACCCCTATCCTATTTTTTGAAGCACACCTGACCTATTTAGAATTACTATTGACTTGCTTATTGTTATATTAGTCATTTTTAATCTATTTATTTATCAAGCATTTCTCATGTTCAATTTCAGTACCTTTTAATTATTGATACAAGTAATTTATCTTCTATTTTATTAAATTAATTATTTAAAACATGTGGATTGATATCCCCAAGGAAGCTCTTACTTTTAGGATCAAGCTAACACTAGGCAATACACCCAACTATCTATCTCACCAACCATTTGCTTTAGTGTTATCTTATTTGTAAGTCATCCTCCCTAGCCAAATAAGAGTTCTTCATAATATTTTGATTCAATACATGTGCAACCAAACAAGTTTTTCAACCATACCTGCATTTAGTTTCTTTTTCTTCTTTTCTCAAAATATAATCTAAAATTCATTGAAACACCAAACTTATTCAAGACTAGAACTCTTTGCACAGACGGGATAAGTCTATGGTTTAATATTTTATTTAGTCTACCCAACCTACCTATTCCTCTATCATTTAGTCGCCTAAAGCCTTGAAATCCCCCCTTTGGTTTCCCCCAAGGGGGTCCCCCCAAATCATGCTCCCTTGCAGGTTAAAGGACAAAAGTGACCCCATATGATCTTCCTTGGTGAAGCTGCTGAAGGTCCTAAGAACCGCACTTGGGTAAAGGTTTCTAAGGTAAAATAAAACATCCCAATGAAGAATCCTAATGATGTTGAAGACCTATCAGAGGGAATTCCTAAGTTTATTTCTAGTTTCCTATTTTTCTAGCTCTCAATTTAGTACTATGTTTTTTTATTGTTTTAGTTGTTTGGCCTTTAATTAGCTTGTTTAATCTTTCTATACTACACTTTAGTGGTTCTAAGATCCCTGTAAAACCTAGTTTTTACCATATCAAATTAAAAATAAATATTATTTACCACTAAGAATTAAATAACATTATTTAAAGGTTAAAAGGAAAAATAATTAATTTAATTATTGATCTAGGAAGACTAACATGTGAAAATAAATAAATAAAATCAATGTAAATTAAATAAATTCAAAATTTTCTTTTAATAACGGTGGATTAAGTCACAACCATAGGATTAAAATAAATTAGACCCTAAGATCTAGGGATTTTAAATGTTTCCCTAGATTTCTTTATGACCAATATAAACATTATTTATCAAACCCATTTTTTAGTTGCGGATTGAGATTGAAGACAATGGAAGAAAAACATCTCATAAAGAAGGATTTCAACAACAAAGGTCCATTTATATTTTAAAAGTATATATACTCATTGTATATATGTATATATGTGTTATCTTTTATTATTTTATTTTATTATATTATACAAACCAATTTTTTTTATTTATATATATAGCCTTTGTAAAAATATATATTTATTTGAAACCTAAATTTAAACCCTATTATAATATATATATAGTCTTAATAAAAATAAAATTTTTGTATTTTTTTGTTTCATTTATTTTATTTTATTTAAAATAAAATATAACTTTTGGTGGTTGGTCAACCTCCTACGGCCTGTGGCCGTATCAGGGCTATCGGCTGCCACCCTACACTTATGGGAGTGGGGTGACTGATTATTTGAGCCCCTCCCACATTCCATTAATGGAAGAGAGGGTTTTGGTTGGCCCACTGCCCACCTCTTCTATTCATGTGTTTTGTTTTATTTTTTATTTTTTTATAAAATATTTTATTACAAATTTATATATATATATATATATACATACTATAATTATTATCAACTTTTTTACTATCAGAACACTCACATTATATTCAAAAAAAATATAATTACAAAAGGTTACAAAGTAAAGTAGCCAAACAAATCATGGATCAAACTCCATGCTAGAGGATTGTTCTAGCTCAAAAAAAAATTAGTTGATTAAGGCATGACAAAAGAAACTAAAAATAGCCATAAATTAGATCATTAAGCATATGCCACTACCTAGGAGGTAGAATTGGAGGATCATCTTTGGGAAGCATTGACCAAGTAAGCGGTTCCACATCAAGAATATTTAGAGCATTTCATCTATTCAGGGGGTCATCATGAATAGTGATAGGCTAATCATTAGTGGGTTACGTAAAAATGATAGTGCTCACTAAAGATCACTATGAAGGAGCAGCATTAGAATTTCCATGATAACTCCAACCACCCCTTTGGGGAGGGTGAGGAGAAAAGTGGCCCATACTTTGGGACTGACTTCTACTTCTATGCATCCTGGGAGGAGTTAGTGGTGGTGTTAGACAAAATTTAGCTACCATGAATGAGGATCATTCAAAACTTTAATGAAATTGATCTTAAATTTATTGATAGTCATTATGAAGGCTTTGTATTTGTCATTAATGATCTAGGATGATAGGCAATGTGTCTTCCTTGGTAGTTTACAAGGTCATTTAAGATGGTCTAGTTGGTAGATGAGTCAATTCATGTTGTATAGTCATCAAATAGTCATTCTTCATGGTCTTCATTTTGTGTTTACAATTTTTTATAGTAAGTTTGACAAATTTAAGGTAATTAGGACATTAAGTTAAAGTGGAGGCCTACCCAAAGAGACAAGGTGGTAACCCTGTAAGGAACAAACATGGTCTATAGCTGGTCAAGTTGGTCAAAGAAATAAACTAATAATTTAATTTAATTTATTTTAAAATAAATTAGAGAGTTTTAAGTTATTTTTGACAAGATTGAGATATTTTACTACGTTAGTCTCATTGTGCTTTCTAATGTTAAGATGACACTTACTAGTCATGAGCAAATATGAAGGTTTTATCTTTGGAAAAGAGGTTTTTTAAATTCATCTACATCAAGTGATGACATCATGTTTCACATAATTTTACATATGCTCCAATGTCTTATATAATTGCTTCTTAACGTTGGAAGTCCTTTTGTAACTACCATTCATCATTTTCCAACACATAAATGAAGCATTTTTGAGATATTTATAGGAAAATAAGGGTTTTAAATGTTTTATAACTCTCTTAAATATATATAAAGGTCAAGGTAATATTAAAATTCACTTGGTTCACCATTTCCAGTAATTCAAAGGGTTAAAACAGTCAAAATATTGAGAAAATCATATTTTTGGAGATCTTTTGTAGAGGGTTTTTGGTGATTGATAAGGTGAAAAATCCTCAAAGTTTCCTCATGGTCTTCTTAGGCCCAAATCCATGAAAAAATTGGAGGTGAAAATATGAATAGTGCAAAAACCCACTCCATTTCTCCATTGGTCTTCTTGGCAGCTTAAAATAGTCAACCAATTTATGGATGGTATTCTTAGGAGAAATAAAGTTAGATTCCAATATTTTGGCCATAGGAGGGGAAATTAATTCCATTACAATTTGTTCCATTGGATATCTAGTTAAGCCCCTTTACTTTATGAACAATTATTAAGAAGTTAATGGGTAGAAAAGAAACTTCAAATCCCATAGGCTCAATTTCAGACATTTTAAGGCATTATTTGGATCATTATTGAAATAAATGATTGTATTATATCATGAAATAATTAATAAAATACCTCACACCATTTTCTAGTACTTTTTTCTCATGTGTGAGCCTCAAGAAGGACGAAACCTCCATTTGAGTAAATTGTAGTCTTGGAAGAGAACCTATAGGTGAGATTTTGTCAGTCTAAATGTTTTCCAATTTAAATGACCTATAATCAACCTATTTTAACCTTTAAATCTTCATATAATCCTTATATACTATTTTCAAGTATTAAATGAGATAGACCAGTGAGGTGGGAGAGTAGATCATGCTTTCAAAAGAGTTATTACAAGTTATAGTCCAAGACAACCCTTGTTAAGGTCATAAAGAGATAAACAAAGGTTTTCAAATGCATAAAGAGATATATTATGGAATTCCAAATATTATCACTTCCTTTTCTATCCTTATTCAACCTTCATTCATCACATAAAGTAGTCTTCTTGAGCCATGACATGCTTCCAATGAGAAGTTATAGTCATCTATAGGTCTGCTTATAGGGTAAGATGATTTAACCTAAAGTTTGTAAGTGAGAATAGTTTGAAAAGTATCATGGGGTATTTAATACCTCATAAAATGTCTAAATAATTTGGAGTGTCATGTAAGTCACATGAAACACTAGAATAATCAAGAAATACCTCAAATCATCACCTAAAGGCCATTTACTAATAAAGTGAGCTTGAAGGGAATATGCATGTGAAAGATAAAAGAGAAAAATAAGGTATGGATGGATCACAATATTTTTTTAATGGTATTTTTTTGATAGATAATCATGGTCCACTAATCTCTTTAATGTAAGTGTGCTCTAGGCCTATTGAGGGTTGTGTTGGCTAAGTTAGATTGTGTAAGTCCAAAAGAAGGATTGTGAAGACCTTAAGGAAATGATCCAATTGATTTGAGACTATTAGAGTGAGAGAGAAAATTTCATAATTATTATTTATATTTCTCTAATATTTCATCATCATTTGATTTGGCTCAAAAGGGGAAAAACACATGAAAAGGCTTAAGGACTACCTATAGGCCTATCAACAAGTAGTAGGAATGAAGGATTGTTTGTGATTGGTTACGTGAGGGTTTGAGGAGATGAATATAAGTAAAAATAAAAGGATAGTGATACATTCAAAAGTAAAAATTTTAGTTCAATAAATTTTTATTATCCTAGTGTCTATTTTGGTGACCTACAACCTAGAAAGATCAAATGATCACCTACAACTTGTTGAAGATAATATAACTAAAATGTCATTTGTATGATATAAAAAAAGGGTTGAAAGGATATAAAGATTAAATTTTAAGCATGATATGTTTTATATAATCATTAAAAACACCAAATACTCAATATGAAGAGGTTTCCATCTCAAACTTATAGTTAAGAACCTAAAGCACCACTAACAGGTCTGTTTAAGAGAATGTAAGAACAATGTGGTTGTTGTTTGAAACTATGAAGTTGGGAAAGTGGAAAATATGAATAAAATTAATTTAAATATGATAAAAATGTTTTCATATGGTTTTCAAGATGATTTAATGTTGTCAAAGGGGTCAAGAGGTCTAGTTAGGCCTAAAAGGCCTAAATGACCACATGCATGCCTACATGCACAAACTGATGGAAGTTTGCTTGTTTAAAATGAGTTTTAGGATTAAAAAATATATTTAGTTGGAAAATTCCTTAATTTAATACCTTGGATGGTTTTAAATCCTTGTAGGAGGAAGGAAAAGGTAAACATAGACTATTAGGGTCATTTGCACTAAACTACCATTAAGCCCTAAGTATGAGCTAACACATATTACAGTGAGTTGGAAAAGTGAAATTGTGAAGAGAAAAACTTAAATAAATAATATAGGGTTTAAATAACCATGATAAATTTTGAGGTAAAAACAAAAAATTTTACATATAATTAGGCTAAATCAACCTTATTGAGCTCTCAAACAAGCCTAGATAGTAAAAAATGGTCACTTTCCTCACGTGTTAAGTACAAGGAGAAGATGCATGGGATATTTAGCTCATTGGGTAAGTTTAAGGGGGTTTTATTCATTAAATTTTTTAAATTATTTCATATATTAGGGACCTCAACTTTATGAATCATCGTTAAGATGATAGGCTTGCTTAAACACTGTAAAGAGACTTGGTGGAGGATATTGACTTCCTAAGTGCTTCAAATGGACTAAAATGGTTTAAAAAATTCTTGAATGATATATACACACCCTCAGTCATCTGGTAAAGTTACTGATTCACATGTGTGAGGTACTATGGTACAAAATTAGGCCTAGGAATGACTATTACAAGCCTACAAATACAATTTTTAAGGGTTTCTCATGAGGTTTGACTGAGTGAGACATAGTATAGTTATTTAGAACCATATATTACCTTGATAAATCAAGTAAATATGCTTATATAGACTAATGAAGAAGGTTTCCAATTATTACAACATCATCAATTGGTTTCAAGGCACTTAAGGGTAAGTAAACATGTTATCAAAAGTTCTTATCAAACCTATCAAACCTAATGCACTTGCACCTCAATCTTGGAGATGGTATTGAGAAATAATGGAGTTATAAGGACTATTTTTAGGGTAATTTAATGTATTCATGTTTTTTGGTAGTCCTCAAGCAAGAATTAGGTTTATGATTGAATAAATAGACTCACTATAGTGGTCTTCACTTGAACCAAGAAAGTATCTCAATCAAATTGTAGGTTCTACTAGTTTGAAGACACTTGAGCCTTAATCCTTAGCTCCACCAAGATGAGAGAGACATTTAATCAACCTAATATGAAATTTTAAAGTTTAAATAAGAATAATCAAGAGTGACACTTGGCAAGACAAGACTTGTAGCTCCTCCTTGATCAAGAATGGGTAGTTTCAAACAAGGTTTTTGAGTCATCCTAAAAGGTGAAGGGTCATTCCATGCCACCCTTGATGAGGGAGAAGATAACATCAAGTTGACATATATTGAAGGAGTTATTAATACTACTCTCTAACATTTTTCTTTATTATAACTTGTTTTCTCATGAGATGACACTTGTCATTGATATTCCTATACCTCTCTCTCCTTCTCACTTTCTCATATATATGCTACCTTGAATGGATTGTTATGGATCCTTTGGTTGAGTATGGTGAATCCATACTCAACTAAACACTTTTAATATTAATTTTAATGTTGAATAAATCTTATTCTTACCTTTTTAAATGCTTGAAATTAGTGTACTTGTGTGATTATTGATGAATGCTAGTAGTAGTGCTTTCACTCTCTCCTATTTGTCCTCTCCTACCTCGTTGAAAATGGTGGTATTCTTTTAGGTCACATGGTGAATTTGGATAACTTTCCATAGTTTATAAGTGGATTTAAATTATTTGTGTCTTTCTTATACATCTTGATTATCCCTCTTATTAAATACATTGTCTATGACCTCTATATTGAAACACTCATGCTTAGCAGTCCTTGTTGAGTAGTGTGATTAGATTCATGTCTAATTCATGTTTTTAGTACATTTTGGTCAATTTAAAGGTGTTAATTTCATGCATCAATCCATAGTTTATTTTATTTTAATTTCTTTTCCCCCCTTTTCCTTGTAATCAATAGGCCTAGTAGTAGTTTTAGGGGTGATAACATCAAGGGAGCTAATCCTATTTAGAGATTCACCTCACTGATTAGGCCACCCATAGCCTACAAGTGTCTCCATGCTATCATTTAAGTGAGGAGGCTTGAAAAACCTACTCAAGTTTGAAATTTTTGATGATAATAGTTGTAGCACACCCAATGGGACAATGATCACATCCCATTAAAGAGTTATTGGTGCTAATATTCAATTCATCAACATTTGGAGGTATGAACACAAGCATCAATGGACACTTCAAATGAATATCAGTGGGTATAAGTAGCCCAAGTTTCCAAAATCATAAAATTAGTATGTATTATAATTATTATTTTGGTTAAAATACATACTCTATGCATTCATATTCTCTATATCAGGTTGATTGCATTCATGGCTTCACCCTAAGTGGATCTCAAGCAGCAACATGTCAACCTCACCAAGGATATCAACATCCTTATATTCCCTCTCCCAATCCAAATCAACATCCTTGGTATCCTAATTCCCTCTAGTCAACCTTATCAAATCTATGAAAATCCTGCTCAATCCCTAAAATAAATTCTATTGGAATATGAAATGAAAATGAGGGAGATTGATAGAGAAAAGAGATTAGTCTAAGTGTCCCCATCCCTTCCAATCAGATTGATATCATTTAAAAATAAATAAGTTTCTTACAACTGGTTAATAATAAGTGGGCATCCATTAAGTGAGAAAATCAACATCTACCAATTGATCAAGTGTTAAAAAAAAGAGGGTTAATTCAATGTATTAAGAATATATTAACACTTGAAGAGAGGTAGAAAATGCATTACATTTAGTATTATATGCTTCCTCATACTTTAAATCAACCTTATTTTGCTATAAACATAGCCCAAGTTGTAATATGTCATCAAGAAAGGTTTATGCCTATGCAACCTTCACTCACTCCTCATTAAGAACCTAAGACCATTCCATCTTGGAGACCTTCTTAGACTAAGACCCCTAATTATGTCATGCCTAATCTTGATAAAAAACCTTATCCCATACCTATCCAATTTCAAGAAAATGAGAAGTGTATGGAAGCTAATTCAAGATATCTCACAACTTATTCAAGCTCTTCACCTACCCTTCAAGTTGTATCCATCTATGAATGTCAAGACACCTCAAAGTTTTATATAGAAATTGAAGAGTGGAAAGATAATAATACAATATCTTCAATTCAATTCTCTTCTCCATCCTTTCAAAAACATCATAATCAACCTAGTACTTCTAAATTCCTTAGTTGGAAGGACACTCTATCAGGTTTCAAACAAGACAATGAAGTCTCTTTCCCTCCCACCCCCTCATTTTGTGAAGGAGAACTAGTTGCAGTGATGGTAGAAGATGGACATCTAGGGGTGAAGGAGAGCTTGTCAAAACAAGGTGATGAGGTGGCAGTCCTTGAAAAATAAAATCAATTAGCTACAAGTGAATCTTAGTAATGTTATGAGGAGAGTGTTTCTAGTGTATATGATGAGGAGATACTTATTGTCAAACCTCTTTATCAATAAGGAAAAAAATTAGTTTTCAAGGATGGTGATAAATATGGTTTTGATGGAAGATTAAAAGGTAACATGATAGCAACCAACTCTTATCAAAGTGACTCTATTGAAAAGAGTGAAGAAGAAGATATTTATTAGGCATGGAAATATTTGTACCATAATTTCATGGAATAAATGGAATTACTTGGCAAGCATGTGATACTTATAGAACATGAAGGTGAACTCCAACATGAAGTTACAGTAGTTGGCAGCCTTTTAGAGGAGGACAAATTAGGTTTGACACAAGAAAGACATGAGGAATTGAACCTTGAATGGGAAGATGAGCTTCCATTTTTCATAGAGGAAGAATAATACCAATTTAATTATCATGGACTGAGTCTTGATGAAGATAAAAGTGACTATGTAGTAGTTAAGAAGGTTGAAACTAAATATGAGGTAGGTCTTCTTGAAGATACATTGACTATTAGTCTTTTTAAACCTCATGGATAAAAGATAGAACTTGAAGAAGATAACTTGCATCATGCCATGATTCTATTTAATAATTTGAAGCATTTTACCACCCTATTATCCCTCAAGAGAATGGAAAGATTGAAATTTAACTTAGCATGCTGTCAAGTGACCAAGAAGAAGATGCCTTTTTGGATGAACTAGAAAATTTTTTCTCAAGTTTGGATTGTACACGTATAGTCCATGAAGATATTGCTAATATTGTTGTCCTGGCCAATGAGCATGAGAAGGATCTTGAGGAGAAAACCATGGTGGATGATCTTGTTGAGTCTCATGAACAATTTCAAGGAGATATTGAATACATGTGGTAGTACAAATTGGACATGTTCAAGGAGTTTGAAGATATTGGTAGGTTAGAACTTCAAGAAGAATAAGAGGAAGTTGTTGATGAAAATTATTATGTTCCTAACTCTCCAACAAATCCTACTATTCATCACCGAGAGGTTAAAATCCATGGTGTAATAAGGTATGATAAATATGTCACTCTTTAAGAAGAGAATGAGATGAAATTTGAGGAGCCAATAGAAGATGAAGATAAGAATGATGTTGCCTTTATGAATCAAACCATGGTCAATTTGGAGGTCTCTCACATTACCAAGATGGACAATAGTATGAGGTTATAAATTAAATATCAAGATGAGTTTGTCTTTGTTGAAGATATGTCTTTTGTTGTAGACCCATCTAAGGTCAAGCCCAAGAAGATGGTGGTTAATAAAGGAGTTGGTCAAGTAATTAAAAAACTTGACCAAAAACTTACACATCATCCTTACTCATCACATGAAGGTGACTCAAGGAGTTTTCTTATTGATCTAGGAGGATAAATTCTAAAAGGTTAGCTGTACATATTAGTTTCTTGTCTTGTCTTTTCTTTAAGTGATTTGTGGCACAATGTTTTGTCTTCTTATTTTGTTTTTTATGTCTTGTTTTGGTGTGTTTTCTTTTGTCTTTTTGTGTTGGTAAAGTCAAATAACTTTTTCAATTGTTTCAAAATGTTTCCAATCAAGTGTCAAGGTCAAGTTATGTTTTGTGTTGAGTCGAAATTACTCTATAACTAATGGATAGACTAGGAAACCAGTCTAAGGTGAATAGAAGGCATGCCTAATCCCAGGAGGTTGCCAAATATGTTATCTAAATTTTGGATACCATGAATGAGGATCATTCAAAACTTTAATGAACTTTATCTTATGTTTGTTAATATCCATTATGAAGGCTTTGTATTGGTCATTAATGATTTAGGATGATAGGTAATGTGTCTTCCTTAGAATTTTACAATGTCATTTAAGATATTCTAGTTGGTAGTTGAGTCAAGTCATGTTGTATGGTTATCAAACAACCATTCCTCATGGTATTCATTTTGTATTTATCATTTTTAAAGGTAAGTTTGAAAAAGTTAAGGTAAGTGGGACATCAGATCAATGTGAAAGTATGCCCAAGGAGATAAGGTGATAACCCTATAAGTAACAAACATGGTCTAAATATGGTCAAATTGGTCAAATAATCAAATTAGTAAGTTATTTGCATTATTGTTTAAAACAATTTTGAGATTTTAAGGTATTTTTGACAAGATTAAGGTTATACTACTTTAATCTCATTGTGTTTTCCAATGTTAAGATGAAACTTGATAGTCATGATCAAATATTAAGGTTTTGTATTTGGAAAAGAGGTTTTTTAAAGTCATCTAACATCAAGTGATGACATCATGATGCACCTAACTATACATATCCTCCAAGGTCTTATATAAATGCTTTCTAATGTTGAAAGTCCTTTCGTATCTGTCACTCATCATTTTCTAATGCATAAATGAAGATTTTTTAAGATATATTCACGTAAATAAGGGTTTTAAACTTTTTTTCACTATCCTCCATGTCTGTATAGGTCATGGGAAGATGAAAAGTCACATACTTCACCATCTCTAGTAGCTCCAAGGGTCAAAATAGTCAGAATCTTGAGAAAACATGTTTTTAGAGGTATTTTACAAAGGGTTTATGTGGTTGACAAGGTGTAAAATATTTCAAGGGTCCTCATGGTATTCTTAGACCTAAATCCATGTAAAAAGTGGATGTGTAGAGCCAAATAGTGCAAAAACCCACTCCATTTCTCCATCAGTCTTTTTGAGAGCTCAAAATAATCAATCAATTTGTGGATGGTACTCTTAGGAGAGATAAAGTTAGAGTCTAATATATCGGCCATATGAGGGTATCTAATTCACTTATAGTTTTTTCCATTGGTTGTCTAGTTAATCCCCTTAACTTTATGAACTATCATTAATAAGGGGCAAAAAATAAACTTCAAATCCCACAGGCTCAATTTCAGACATTTTTAAGGCATTATTTGGATCATTGATCAAAATGAATGATTATATAATATCATTAAATTATAAATTATCTACCTCACACCATTTTATAGTAATTTTTTCAGACATGCGAGCCTCAATAAGAATGAAACTTCTATTTGAGTAAATTATAATCTTGGAAGAGAACCTACAGGCAAGATTTTATCAGTCTAAATATTTGTTCACTTAAAGTGACATATAAAAAACATATTTTAACCTATCAATCTTACTAGCATCCTCATCAGACCATTTTCAAGCATAAAATGAGCTAGAATAGTGAGGTGGGAGAGCAGATCATGCCTTTAAAAGAGTTATTACAGGTTATAGTCCAAGACAACCCTTATTGAGGTCATAAAGAGATAAACAAAGGTATTAAAATGTAGGGAGAGATATATTATGGTATTCCCAGGATTATAAATTATTTTTCTATCCTTCCTCAACCTTCATTCATCACACAAAGTAGTCTTCTTGAGTCATGACATGCTTCTAATGAGAAGTTACAGTCATCTATAGGTCTGCCTATGGGATAAGATGATTTAACCTCAAGTTTGCAAGTGAGAACAATTTTATGAGTCTCATGGGGTATTTAATAACTCATAAAATGTATAAACAAGTTAGAGTGTCATGTAATTCACATGAAACACTAGAATAATCAATAAATACTGCAAATCATCACCTATAAGCCATTACTAAGAAAGTGAGCTTGAAGGGGATATGTATGTGAAAGATCAAAGATATAAATAAGATATGGATGAATAAAAATATTTTTGGAAGGGTATTTTTGTTATATAGAATCATGTTACACTAATATCTTTAATATAAGGGTTCTCTAGGCCTATTGAGGACAATGTTGTCTAAGTTAGACTGTGTAAGTCCAAAAGAAAGATTGTGAAGACCTTAAGAAAATGCTCTAGGTGATTTGAGCCTATTTGAGTGAGAGAGATAAAGTGTATTAAGGATTATGTATATTTATATAATATTTCATCATCATTCAATTATTCTCAAAAGGGTCAAAACACAAGAAAATGAAAGTTTTTATTTAAGGACTACCTATAGGCCTGTCAACAGGTAGTAGGAATGAAAGATTGTTTGTGATTGGTTATTTGAGGGTTTGAGGAGATGAAAATAAGTCAAAATAAAAAGAGAGCAATAAATTAAAAATGGAAAATGTTATTTTAATAAATTTTAATTATCCTAGTGTCTATTTTGGTGACCTATGACCTAGAAAACTCAAATGATCACCTACAGCCTATTGAAGATAATATAACTAAAATGCCATTTTTATGGTATGAAACATAGGTTTGAAAGGATGTATAGAGTACATTTTAATAATTATATGTCTTATATAATCATTAAAAACACTAAATAATCAATATGAAGAGGTTTCTATCTCAAACTTATAGTTAAGAACCCAAAACACCACATACATGTCTATTTAAGAGAATGCAAGAGCATTGCAGTTGTTGTTTGAAACTATGAAGTTGGGAGAGTGGAAAATATGAATAAACTTAATTTAAATATGATAAAAATATCTTAATAGGGTTTTCAAGGTTATGGAATACTTTCAAAGGGGTCAAGAGACCTGATTAGGCCTAAATGACCACACATAGGCCTACATGCAAAAATTGAAGGAAGATTGCTAGTTTAGAATAAGTTTGAGGAGTGAGGAATTTAATAATGAGGATAATCCAATAATTAAATAAATTTTAAGGTTTTAAATCCTTTTATGATTAAGGAAAATGGAAACATATGCTATTAGGGTCATTTGCACTAAACTACCATTAAGTCTTGACTATGAGCTAACATAAGTTATAGTGAGTTTGAAAACTAAAATAGAAAATATAAACACTTAAAAACCTAATATAGGATTTAAAAAACCAAAATTAGGAATTTTTATCTAAAACCAAACACTTTTACACCTCAATATGCCAAATCAACCTCCTCAAGCTCTCAAACAAGCCTAAATAGTTAGAAATGGTCCCTTTCCTCACATGTGAAATACAAAGAGAAGGTGCATGGGATATTGAGATAATTGGAGAAGGTGGAGGGTGTTTTATACATGAAACTTATGTAATCATTTCATATATTATTTCCCTCACCTTTTTGAGTCATCATTAAGATGATAGGCTTGCTTAAAACCTGCTTAAACCCTCTAAAGAGACATGATGGAGGAGATTGACTTATTAAGTGATTAAAATGGACTAAAATGGTTTATAAATTTTTTAAATGATATATAAACAAACCTAGACATCTATTAGAGTTAATGATTCACATGTGTGGGGTACTATGGTATGGAATTTGGCCTAGGAATGACTGTTACAAGCCTACAAATGTAATTTTTGAGGGTTTCTTATGAGGTTTGACTGAGTGAGACCTAGTATAGTTATTTAAAACCATATATGACCTTGATAAGGAAAGTAAATATGATTATATAGACTTATTTTAGTGAATTTTAGCTTATATATTAAAAAGGGAGGAAGAATAAACTAAATATGGGTATGGTTGAAAAACCTATTTGATTATGAACGTGTTGAATTAAATGATTGTGAAGAATTCCTCTTTGTCTTGGGAGGATGACTTGAAAATAGAACAACACTAAATCAAATGGTTGGTTAGATAAATAGCTGAGTGGATTGCCTAGGACTAGCTAGATCTTAAAAGTAAGAGCTTCCTCAGGCGCTATCAATCCACACATTTTAAATAATTAAGTTTAAAAAAAATAGAAAGTACTTGTATATATAATCAAAAGGTATTGAAATTGAACATAATAAATGTTTGCTAGAGAAAATAGACTAGAAATGATTAAAAATTTGATAAACTAATTAATATTAGTGCTAGGTGATTAGGGTCTGCTTCAAAAAACTAGGCACAGGTCTATGAATAGATAGGGACACAAAAAATTAGATTTAGTTGGGGCTAAGAGGGTGAAAATAACTTGCTAATATTTTCTACCATAGTGACCATCACTAGTTTTTTGTGACTATCAATAGTTAATATGGTCATTAGTGGTCAGGCTAATCATCAGTGGTTGAGACAACCATCGATGGTTACTATGTATAGATCTGGGTTGGTAGATGGCCAATTGATAGGATCACAAAGTGAGATCTCGAGAGTTGGGTTATTGCTGGACTGAGTGTAAAAATAAAATATAGTAAATAAATACTAAAAAATAAATACTTATCTTGTAGAAAGCTAATTAGGTGGGTGATTGAGGTGTTTGACTCATTAGTGGAGTCTAACATGATTTTAATAGAGTAACGGTACTTGACACTTTGGTAGAGTGGCAAAGGCAAGTTGGCTCTCTGATGTGATGGCTAGATCACTGGGTTGCTGATGATGATTGACCTATAAAACAAAGAAAATCTAGATGCACAAGCTTTTGATTATAATTATAGATTAATTCAACCTCCCTACTCCTATCTTATTTTAAGAAAGGCAAGAGAGTTACAATAAGATGTAAAATGGGCCTTCTAATTTTAACTCATTTATGCAATGGCTCACACATGGATTAAGACAATATATTTTTAGAAAAATAAGGTGGGTGTTTTCATGTTGGTGGTTAAGGAGGTGCATCCTAATCGTTGATGGTCAAGGTGACCATCGACGGTCATCCTAACCATCGATGGTCAAGGGTGAAGGGTAAAAGTAGGTAAAAGGCTGGGTTAAGCCAATTTGATCAAACTAACTATGGTTAGGCTTGGTTAGGGGTCAAAGGGATAAATTAGTCCCAAGGGAGTTTAGGGGTGTTTTGACACTTAGAATCATAGTGTGTGGATTTATGGTTTCTACATTTTACCTCTTTTTATTATGTAGCTTTGAATCAATAAGCTATACAAAAATGGATTATTGGTCAAAGGTCTAGTTGCACTGAGTATGGGAGGAGGTGTTCCCCCTCAAATCAAAAATCAATGAGTTAAAACAAAATTAGGTGTAGGTTTGATAAGGTGATGATGAAGGTAGATGCCATAAAAGTGGGTGATAGGGTGGGTACTAAAGCAAAAACAAGCACACAAAGTATGATAAAAGGTGCAATAGCTAAGATCACATATAGATTAGGTTGTCGTAGTTAGTAAAAATAAAGGTTAGTGTTAAAAGAATAAGTGATAAGTGGATTGTATGAGCATATTTAGGCATGGTGGCTAGGTACACTCATAAGTCTCCTAAGTAAAGTATGTGTTTTGATGGGTATCTAAGGCAAGAAGTGTTCCTAGTGAAAACACAAAATGGTTAACTATCATGGGTATATGAGGTAGGAAGTGCTCCTGAAAAGGCACAAGCAGGTTAGGTAAGCATGAGGTGGCATAAGTTCAAAAATTGGTCAACATGGCAATGTTCTCACTATGGTAAAAGGACTAGGCAAAAGTTATCACAAATTGTGTGTTAGCTGGGCCAAAATAGACCAATGGCAAGGTGATGAGGTGGTCAGGGTGGGTAGAGAAGGTATTCTCTAAGGGTGGGTAAAATGGTTTGGTTTTTCTAAAAGGTCTACTCTAATAGAGGGAAAAAAAGGGTGAGGACCTTGGCCATCAATGGTCAGAGTACTCAAGGGAAACTATTGATGGTCACCCTAAACATTGACAGTCAAGGTATAAACCCTAAAATCCCATAGGTCAAAATTGAAAACTAAGTTACTTTTTACTCATTTATAACTTTTTCATGCAGTGACTTAGAGCTCTGGTTTTTTGGTGAGTATGGTGAAAATGAGAGTTGATGGTGATTAATTTCTATTGGGTAAGAGGTTGCTAAAGTGTACTAACTAGTTAAGATATAGGGAGCATGCAAGCATGGATGAGGGAAAGTAGGTCTATGGCTGACTTCATGGTGGTGGTCATAAAATGAGGTAGGAGATGCCCTTAAATTGATATATTAGATAGATTTTATGTATTTTATTTGGGTTTAGTGAGTAGGGTGGGTGTGAATGCTTGGGTTTGGACTACTATGCCCTAGTTAGGGTTTTAGGGAATTCAAGTAAATTGTGGGTAAATGGGAAAATTGATCAGGTAGGTAGGTGAATTAGGGTAGGTAGGTACCTTGGAGTAGTAAATTAGGTTACATGGGTTACATTTTAGGTAGTTTTAAGGTAGGGTAGGGTTTGGTTATTCTACTATTAGAACACCCATAGTGATCATCGATGGTCGATACCCATAAAAGTAAGGACACTTGACCATCAGTGGTCGACACATCTAAGTGCTTGTTTGGATGTTAGAAAAAATGTCTTTGGTTAAGTTGGATAAAAAAGGTGTTGGTTTTTGCATATGGGAGATGATGGGAGGGGAAATGGTAAAAATAGGCTAAGGGTAGGTAAGACTAGTGAATGATAAATGGATCTAAGCTTGGTTTCTAAATTGGTGTAGGATAGGGAAAAGATACAAATGCATGATCGAGTGTCACTCATATTCATAAAGATCTAAAAATGGATAACCTTGGTGATTGGGCTCATATGGAGGAAGTTGGATTAGGGGTGATGAGGCACTATTAGTATGTGCCTCAAGATGCATCTATGGTCATAGTTCTCATCGAGAGATGGGATCGAGTGATTAAAACTTTCTTACTACTGATTGATGAGATGACAATCTTTCCCAAGGATGTTTATAGGATCACACAAATTTTTCTCTAAGGTGATCTAATTTATCATATAGAGTGAGAGGAGTGGGAGGAGCTCACAAAATTTTTATATGGAGATGACAATGATCAGGTCCGATGATATGCTCGTAAGTTTAGCTACAACATGGTATACAAGAGGGTTCTAGGTGAGAAGAGACTCATGATGATGATTATGATAGCCTTCTCCTACTTTACTCTTCCCAACTCAAGCAATGGGAGGTTCTCATATTTGTTACTAGGGCATACCATGTTTGGTTGGGTCCCTATTCTTCTAGTATAGATATACAAGGAGTTATGGGGGTTCAGGGCCCATAAGAGGTATGATATTAGTGTTAGCTTGGTTATTCATTGTAAGGCCTATGATCATATCTGGGTGTTGAGGTCAGTGGGATTATTGTGGGAAGGATAAACATAGATTTAGTTCCCAATTGGTTTTATGAGGTAGAGTAGTGACTTCACCACTTTAGTTGTAGGGGGAGGTGCACATGATGCTGATTAGCATAAAGGTGCATTCAGTGAACTAGTAATTGGTGACATTATCTAGAGACCCTATATACAATTTCTAGTATGGTCTAGCTATAGGAGGCTAACTTTGTCCTTATAGAGCTACAAGTGGATTCTTAGACAAAGGGATGAAGAGGTGGAGATCATCCCATTTGATTGGGTGTGGAGGTAGTTTGGCCTCATATAGGGTATTCCAAGTGTATTTCCTAGGTATAGGCATGAGGACTCAGATATCTTATTGCTAGAGCCACATCTTGTGCCAACTTTGTTAGACCATGAAGAAATACTATTTAGGGCACATATAGATGACATCAGGTTTATACATGAGTACATGGCATGGTACCAAAAATTATATACAATGATATATTTTGGTGATGGTGATGGTGATGGTGGTAGGGGGCCTATGGATGTGGACCCTATAGGGAGAGGGGGCCAAAGGGCATAGGCACAAGGGGATACCCCTAATAGATATATAGGAGTAATACTAACCATTACACAAGCATAAGTCACAATACTACAAGGTCAAGTGGTTGGTCTACATGGTTAGGTTGCTACTCTTATAGGTTATAGGGACTAGGAAAGGACTTCCCTAGCCTTGGTTACACAAGAGAGGGACTCCCTAAGGTAAAGAGGAAGAGGAGCAGTGACATAGATAGGGATACTAAGCACCATCTCCATAGCATGATACCTAGATATAATGGAGGAGCTATATTATTATGAGGCTATATTTTTGAGATGGTGTCCTGATGAGCCCCGATGGGGTGAGTACAGAGTGAGCTTAGTAGGCAGTGCCAATGTGGTGACACTAGGGTAGTGGGAAGCATTTGTAGGTAGACAAATAGGTGTTATAGGTGGATAGGTACTAGGACATAATGGTGCACTAAGAGGTAGTGGTTCCCTAGGGGCATGGCATATATCATACATTTTATATATTACTATATATCATTTTGATTTTGGCCTAAGAGTTGATGCGGTGAGATGTACATTTTGAGAGAGAGAGAGAGACATATACACATTTATGATGCTATTTGACTCATGATATATATGATCTTTGTTTATTTCTTATGCTCATTATTTACATTAATGTTTAATTCTTTTTGATGTGATGTTATATTTTTTTATGGATTATGATTATGTTGTGGATGTTAGACACTGACATTGACTTACCTAGATACGCATGAGATGGTATTTGTGGATGGTTATTATTATGATATTATAAATTTTAATGAGTATATGATTTTCTATTTAAATTTTAGACATGTGGTGAAAAATGGTTGATTGTTTTATTACTCATGGATGCTATGGTGTGATCATGTTTATTATGGTTATAATTATGTTTATGATACTACTTATGATACATGTGCATATGTTTTATTTTTAATTTTTTTTAAGATAAAACACATGAGGTAAGTTAATTAATAATACAAAATGGGAGAATAAAGAATATAATCAATAGATAAATGCCCCAATGAAAATATCAACTAGTCATGATAGGATAAGAGGAGGGCACGATGCTTCTTCTTTGACAAGGATTAAAATAAAACTGATGTCGGATTGGCTTAATGAACATAAGCCACTTGAAGGCTTTGCATTAGCATTCATTAGTTATTAAAAAGGTGTCTTGACCATATAATGTTAAGTAAGCTCAAAATTTGTTGCTTATAATTTATAAATGGGAAGATGGATGAAAATGGAACCTTTGTGTGAGACTAGCATGCCTCTTCTATAGGTGTCCAAAGAGTCAATATAAATAAGTCTATGTCATACAAAGTGTAGACTGATAGATGTGGGAAGTCTACTTATGAAATATGATTATAGTTTCCACCTCATTTTGTTGTGTGAGAGTTGATTATAGCTTTCAAAATTAGTTTAATTTTGATAGTAGGTCATGTGCTTTGTTGTTGTCTATGGGAAGTTGATCAATATGGGAAGCTTCCAAAAAAAAATTGTGATTTTGGAAAATGCTTTACTTGGCCATCATTCAAGGGAGTGGTTTAAGTTTATTTGATTTGATCAATGCTTTTATATATATATCCTGTAAGGGAATAGTCCACCTTATGTTTGGAAATTTCAAATAAATTTTCAAAAGCTATCCTTCAAGGGAGTAGTATGTGAATGCAAGGAATGACCCATGATTGCTAATGATAGGAATTTTTAATATTTTATTACTTTGATTTTGCTTGACATAGACTTGAATAGGCTAGCTTATTTATTCACTCTTATGAAGGCAAAACTAGAATCACAAGAAGATTGATTAGGTATAAATATTTTTAGGTGATAATGATCATGAGAATCCATCCTATGAAAGGGGTAGAAAGTACCATGAGAATCATGTCATGGGTAGAGCATTGGACCCATTATTCAAGACTAGACTATGACTATGATGAATAATCACATGATTCAATTTTAATCAGTTTCCCCTAAAATAGGGAGATGAATGTGGTTGAAATCAAGGGATGAACTTAAGGGAAAATAAATGGTGAACTTGATCCTTCTTAACAAAAGAAAAGACGCAAATATCAAGCATTGAGGGGCTCAAGTTCTAGGTGGCTTTCGAGAGAAGATAATTGATAATCTCTTGATCCATACTTATGGGTTATGATCTAGGGCCCACATTAATTGAAAGCAAACTTGCCTTGCTTACTTTTTTCCATATTGGTGACATGTTGATTTTACTTTAGGATGAGGTCTCTGATGTTGAATTCCCACACTCTAAGGTGTTTTTTATAGTCACATTTGATGCACTCTTGATAGACATAAAGATGGGTAAGGGATGATAAATGGTGTTCATCAAGCGGATAAAGCTAAGCTAAATAGTGCTGATGATAATCATCCTAAAAAATAAGCTCTTGTATAGATATTCACAGAGATGGGATTTGGATTTCAAGAGGCAAAATAGCCTCTTCTCTAAACACAAGGAAAATAGGGGTAGCACCTGTAGGGGTTCTAATGCTAGTGTGATATGCCCATAAGGCAAAGATGATGTGCAAATGCTAATCTTGATGGTGTGCTAGGCATGTGGTGTAGATTGGTATGTTGTTGACACTTAACACACTTTTTCACATAATCACAAGAGTTTTGGTTAAGGGTAGGCTAGTAATAGCCAAGGTGAAGGATGCATTTAGCTACATTGAGGATACTAAAGTGTCCTCCATAGATACCATTATGCATTTCCTTGATATCATAAGAGGCTTCTTGACTGTGTAAGCAATGGAAAAGGAGACCATTGAAGCCAAATTTATGAATAATTCCTCCCATAATGGTATAACATGAGGCACTCTAGATAAATGTTATTTGAGCATTATTGGAAAGGCCAAAAGGAATGATGGCAAGGTTAAGGTAGTCAAAGGTCTATTGATACCAAAGGTTAGGTTGGGTCTCTTCTACATTAAAAATGGTGGGAGAATCTAGCTTGACATAGGAAATTTGGGTAAGTATATGGATAAAGATAGATATCTTAGATTCAAAGGGTGTAGATAGAATTTGAGAGGCAAAAGAAGCCATGGTGTCGATGAAATTATTGGAAGATTACAGGGTTGACTAGATGTAGTAGTGTTTAAATGATGCTAAGAGTCTATCAAATAGTTTCTTATACTATTAAAAGTCATCATTCTTACACTATTAAGAACTATTGATTTGATTAACCATGAGTTAAGAATCACCAAAGATGTTGATTATTTTGACTCCCAAGGCTAAGGTAGTTTGAAGGCCTATGACTAGTGCTTCATACTCAGCCATATTATTGGTACATTAAAAATCAAACTTGAAGGATAAAGGAAGAGGTTCACCATCAAAGGAGATGAGGATGATACCTACTCCCCCATCATGCTGACACTTCAACCCATCAAAGAACATGGTGAATTGATAGGTGAAGTCTGCTTGAGAAAGGGTCATGATGGACTCATCAGAGAACTCAAGAGGAGGGGTTGATTGTCTGGTAGTGGTTTTTTAGCCAATTGGTTAACAAAAACCTACCCCTTAATTAATTTTTTCTAAAATAAGTCAAGGTTAAACTCTACTAAAATCATGAGCCACTTGGCCATACATTAGTTTTAGTATGGCTTGGAGTGCATGTACTTGAGTGGGTCGATATTGGTAATGACATAGGTTTTGTGGTTAAGGAGGTAGTGGTGAAGCTTGGTGGCCATGAAGGCTAAAGCTAAGTAGAATTTTTTAGTGTGGGTATACTAAGTCTCATACTCTACAAGCTTTTGACTAATGTAGTAGATGGCTTACTCTCTATGTTGCTCATCTCGATGAACAAGCATTACCCTTAGGGAGTGGTCAGTGTGGAGATATAAATGTAGAAAGGTTGGTCATACTTAAGAAGGGTGAAGATAGGTGGATACAAAAGGTACTTTTTGAGTGAATCAAAGGCCTTTTGGTAGTCACTATTTCACTTAAAAGAGAATCCTTCTTCAAAAGGTGGTGGAATGGTTGGAATCGATCTAAAAGCTGGGAGATAGAGTGACAAATGGATTGGAGATTCCCCTACAAACTATCGAGTTGCTTGAGGTTGATTGGAAGAAGCATGTCAAGGATTGATTTGATCTTGGTGGGATCAACTTCAATTCTATGAAGGGAGATGATAAATCCAATAAGTTTTCCTGATAGGACCTAAAAAATGCACTTCTTGGGGTTAAGATGGATGTGGTAATGGACAAGTCACTCAAATATGATCTTGAGAATGGATAAATGATCCTTTTAGAGTTTGGATTTTCTAATAAGGTCATCTACATAGTCCTTTACAATATTATGGATAATTTCATGGAAGATATAAGTCATGGCACATTGGTAGATTGTACCAATGTTCTTTAATTTGAAAGGCATGACTCTATAGTAGAAGGTCCCCCATGGGGTGGTGAAGTCAATCTTGTGCTGATCTTTGGGGGAAATTAGGATTTAATTGTAACCCAAGAATCCATCCATGAGAGATAAAATCTCATGGATAGATATAAGATCAACTAGATATTCAATGCTTGGTGGGGAAATTCATCTTTGGGGCAAGAAAGGTTGAGGTCATGAAAGTTTGCACATATGTGTAGTCCCCCTATGGCTTTGGTGACAAGCATGACATTTGAGACCCATTGGGGATAGTTAATGGGTTGAATGAAATTAATAGATAGAATATGTTGAAGATATTCTTTGATGAGAAGGGATATGCAAGGATGCATGCATTGAAGTTTTTATTTGATGGTCTTGGTATCATAGTTGGTGACTATGTTATGGGTAGTAATGGTGGGGTTAATTTTAGGCATGTTGCTATAAGACCAAAAAAATGCTATGTTATGATCTTGGAGGAAAGAGGGGAAATCCTAAAGTTATTAAATATTCAATGATTGGTTGATTTTGATAATGTGGGGGTTATCCAAAGTACACAAGTTGATATCCATGGTGGATTATTTCAACATGGTCTAAGTCTTAGGAGGAAGGGATTTGTAGATGGAATAATCTGAGGTACCAAAGTAGGTGAGAATGGAATCATCATCCTAATAATGAGCAATGTTAATGGCATGGGAGTCATATCCTATCATCTTAGGATGGGTCAAAGTGATAGTTATGATTTCCCTTTCCTTTTGATAAGTCAGGGGTTTGAGGTGGATTATGCTGAAAAAAAAGTTAGGTGGGATGATGTCATCATCCTCACATGTAGGTAGAGGAGAGGTTGGTGAGGAAGGGGTGTCTTCCTCAATAATGGAAACTTTGGCCTTCCCCTTGTCCTTTTGCTAAGTTTGTGACCACATGACCACATGGATGTTATGGATAAATGGAAGAGTTAGTGTAGGGGATTGGTCTGAATCTTCATCACTTTGAGGCAAGAGTGGAGGAACAGGTAGGTGTTGGGTAGGAGTTGTTGTTGGTTACCTTGGTATAAGGCTCATGGGAGTTTCATCTTTTAATAGATCATCCTCATCATAGATATGGTGTATGATGGTTTGGATACCTTTTCAATTTTCTATGTCATGCCCTAATGTCCTATGATAAGAACACATGTGATAGTCATTATACCAGGTGGGTTTTCAACTGAGAGGGTTGAATGTCTTGAGAGGGGGTAGGGTCAAGTAAAAATTATGCATTAACCTTTAGAAAATGGTAGAGTAAGACTCAGCTAAAGGTAGAGAAGGTTTAGGGGTTTTGGTCTTGGTTGGTAAGGTGAGATATCTTTTGGGCATGGGTTTAGTGGTGGAAGGTTTAGGTAAGGTGGTGCATTTGGTTGGTGGTTTTGGTTTTGGTAAGGTAGAGTTTGAAAAAACATAAGTAGGAGGTTGAAAGGTAGGTATCTTGGTTATTGTTGGTGTGGTGAAGATAGGTGTATCACAAAGCAACTGTGATGGTGTAACCAAAAGTGGTGGTGGGGTATTGGTTGAGACAATTGGTTTTCCAAGCAAAGTGGAGGAATGAGGCCCCAAAATAGAGGGAAAGGTTGAAGGAGTAGAATCCTAGTCTTTTTGAATCTTGGTGGCTTTACCTTGTTGGTTGATTTGGGTGGTTATGCAGTTGGTGGTTTTGATGAGGTAAGTTCCACTTTCATAGATGGGTGATTAAGGATCTATGTAGAGAAGGTGCCAAAGTTTTTGTTTGGTTTGGTTTATTTTGTTAGAGAAGGTGATTTGGCTATTTTGGGTTTAGGTGCATTAGGTAGCTGGGAAATTTTGAAATT
The DNA here is from genome assembly GCA_037957365.1 of Torreya grandis. Lineage (NCBI taxonomy): Eukaryota > Viridiplantae > Streptophyta > Pinopsida > Cupressales > Taxaceae > Torreya > Torreya grandis. The sequence continues at coordinate 115,030 of JARHVA010002810.1, read as the reverse complement.
GGTAGAGGTTGCTATTGGTTTGGTTGATGGGGTAGGAGTTTGGATACCAAAATTGGTGGGTTGGTCTGCCAAAGGCATGGTTGGAAGTTCCTAATTGGTGATGTAAAGGAGCCCCAATTTTTCCCAAAATGTGTCTCTATCTATGTCTATTTTGGAGATAAACTAAAACCTATAAACTAGTCTAGAGAAGGGTTTGAAGATTGGTTTGATTCCCTGGATAGTGGACCTAAAATATAAGCCCATGGGTTGAGATAGGGGGATGGTAACCTTGTCCTTTTCCTCAATAAAAGGATGAAAGGTTTTAGTAGGTGACTCATTTATGGGAGGTGTGGACATAGGTATTCCTATTTGAGAATGCTCTCTGATGGGGTAGTAATTTGCTCAGTGGTCAAGGGGGAAGGTAAAATGGGTGTTTGTTCTAGTATGTCAGTCAAAGAAGGCATTGATGGCTCCAATACCTTTATAAGTGGAGGATAAAGGGGAGATTTCTTGGTTTAGGTCTCCCAAAGAGGGGAAGATAACTCTAATACCTTAATATGTGGAGAGGGTGAGGAACATATAGGTTGGTTAGTTGGTCCTTTAGCAATGAGTATGGCAAGAACCATGATAACAATATGGGCATCATGGGAACACTCAAATATGTGGCTCTCATTCTTGGTAGGAGTATGGTTTGGAAAAGGTTTCTTAAAGATGTCAAGGGCTTAGTTTTGAGGTGCATTTGGGTTGTCCAAAAAAATCTCATCCTTATTAATGAGAGATTATATAATGCTCTTGAAGGTGTTACAACTACTAATGTCATGCCCTATTACTTGGTAGAAGGCACATAGAGAATTCTCATTATGCCAACTAGGTGAGAGATGGGAAGAATAAAATTTCTTAGGTGGGTTGATTGGAGGAATTTGTATAATGTTACCCTTCAATAACTTCTCCAAGATTGAAGCATAAGACTCCCCAAATGGGATGAATTGCTTCTAGTTGTTCTGGTTTTGGTTTCTCATGTTTTTCTTAGAAGAGTTAGAGGAATTTGGTTGGTTGATATCTAGTAGAGAGGTGGATTTAAAGATAAATTCATGCATAGTTCCCTTGTTTTTCATCCCAGAGTTAGTTTGGTTACTTAGTTTGGATGAGGAAGCCTCATTGGTTTTGTAGGTAGTGTTCTTGTTTTTAGTTTTAACTTTCCCTCATCAATGGCTCTATTCTCTAACTTTCATGCCATGGTAAAATATTATTTAAAATTTTTGAAGCTCAAATTTGTAATGTGGAAGAGATGTGCTTGGCACATTTTCGAGAAATTTTTTTGATCAATTTGGGTTGGGGTAAGGAAAGGAGAGTTGGTTAATTAGGCTCCACCAACAAGATATAAAACTAGTAATATATTCATCATCAAACTATCAGATAGAGTAGAGGTTAGTGACGGAAATATTCTTGGAGATATTTATCGAAAAGTGATCCAAGAAAATTTGAGCCAATTAAGTAAAGGAGAAGATGGAATGTTTGGTTAAGGCACTATACCAATCTAAGGCTAGTCCTGACAAAGACATAGGAAAAGTGTATAGAAGGAAGGCATCATTGTAGGCAATCAAATAACATGAGTGCATAAATTACCTAAGGTACTATTAGGGATCCTCCTTACTTTAAAACTTGGATAACTTGGGAAGATTCCATTGAGCAAGATATGGCTTGATAGGCATAGATGGGTGGATGGGCTTGTTATAGATTTGATCATACAATAGGATGTTGTGAGTACTAAAGATGGATGACTCTAAGGTGGTCATCTTATCCATAGACATATTCATTAGATCCATTTTTGGTTGTGCACCTGAAGGGTTATAAGGTGCATACTATGGTTGGGGTTGAGTGACATATTGGTAGTTTGTCAGAGGTTGAGAAGTTACCACATATGGGTAAGTGGCCACAGGTGGTTGGGTTGAATTCATATATGAATTTGTGGTCATTGGTGGTTGGGTAGAGGGCTTGTACTATTGAGTGGGTGCAGGTGGTTGAGTTGGAGGTAAATGATAAGTGGTAACCCTACTAGCAACTAGTAGTAAGGTAGAAGACATTGATGTCACTACATTTTGAAGTAGAGCAATGGTGGCTGAAGGAATGCTAGTGATGATGGTAGTGGGTACTCCAATGGTAATTGGAGTGTGGGTAGGTAAAGGTTGGGTGGTAGCTATGTTGGAAGAATTATTAGTTAGATTAGGAGGTGTTTAGGTGTTAGAAGGTTAATCTAGTTAGTTTTACATGGTTATGTTGGACAGGTTGTTAGCTAAGGTAGATGCCTAAGTAGCTAATGGTTAGGTGGTGATAGTGGTGATATAAGGGTTGTCTAAAAATCCCAATGAAATTTCATAGGGTGGATCAATAGGTGGAACCAAAACTAGTGTATGGTGAGCTACTATGCTAAGATAATGTTGTAAGGCTAAGGTTATTATCCAAGAAGGTAAAAAAGTCTGAGTCACCTTGGGAAACTATTTGAGGCACACTATGAGCATCATAATGATAAGGATAAATCTCAACATCCAAGAGATACTCCATATATGAAGAGGTAGAGGAGACTAGATAATCTATAGATGGGTCCTGACTTGCTAAGTCTCTTCATTGTTGATGAGTAAGAACTATACAAATAGGATAAAAAGAAATCACAAAGAATATTACAAATCAAACAAAGAGAAAATAATAAAATGATCAAAGAAATCCAACACACACTAGGGTACATTAAAATCCTATGGTTAATTTAAATCTCACTTTTGGCTTATGCCTTAAGTTATGAGAATGTGTGATAGAAGTTGGCTTGTAGATCAGGTACTATAGAAGCAATCTATGGTTGGTTTTGGGTTGTTTCGGTGTTTAAAATATCTATATTGGGAATCAATATGTGGCTTGGTATTGGGGCCTACACCCTCACTTCACACACTGCATCAATAAGGGTGTCGAGTACTTAGCTAATATATATTAATTTCCAGAGTTTATACTCAACCAAAGAGCTGAGTTGATTCTCCCCTTGGTAATGAACTCTAAGTAAGATTGCCAAGAAAGGGTAAGGTGATTGCTAGGTGATGAAATCCTATTTGGGCCTTGTCTCAAGTTTGTTTGATGTTTAATTTATGAAGGTGGTTTGGTTTAGTGTGTGCAATAAAGAGTGATGCTATGATAAAATTATTGTGCTTTAATTCAAAGTGAGCTAAAATTAGAAGCAAACAGTAGATGAACTTGATTTTAAACCCAAAATAAATTTTAGTTTCATTAATGAGCATAAATAGAGAGAAGAGAATACATATACAAATAAAATAAACCCAAAGTAAAGACTCAAGGTCCCGCTGGGCATGCCATAATGTTTCAATAAATTTTAGCATATATTTTGAAAAGTGAGGAAGAAAAAACTAAATATGGGTATGGTTGAAAAACCTATTTGATTGTGTGCATTTTGAATCAGATGATTGTGAATAAATCATCTTTGGCTTGGGAGGATGACCTGTAAATAAGACAACAATAAAGTAAATGGCTGGTTAGATAGATAGTTAAGTGGATTACCTAGCACTAGTTAGATCCCAAAAGTAAGAGCTTCCTCAGGGGTTGCCAATCCACATGTTTTAAAGAATTAAGTTTATAAAATAGAATATAAATTACTTGCATCTATAATCAAAAGGTACCAAAATTAAACACAAGAAATGATTTCTAAATAAAATAGACTATAAATTATTAAAATAGTGATAAGTTAATTAATACTAGTGCTAGGTGATTAGGGTCTACTTTAAAAAATTAGGAAAGGATCTGTGAATAGGTAGGGACACAAAAAAACTAGATTTGGTTAGGGGTAAGAGGGTGAAATAATTTGCTATTATTTTTTTCCATAGTGACCATCAATAGTTGATATGACCATCAGTGGTTAAGATGGTAGTTGATGGTTAGGCTGACCTCGATGGTTAGACAAACCATCAATGGTTGAGATAACCATTGACAGTTACTGTGTATAGATCTAGGTTGGTATATGGATTGATGAGATCACAAAGTGAGATCCCAGGAGTTGGGTTATTGTTGGGCTGAGTACAAAAAGCAAATAAAGTAATTGAATACTAGAAAAAACTACTTATCTTATAGAAAGCTGATCGAGTGAGTGCTTGAGGTGGTTGACTCATTAGTGGAATCTGACATGATTTCAATAGAGTAATAGTATTTGATGCTTTGGCAGATCGATGAAAACAAGTTGGCTCTTTGATGTGATGGTTAGATCACTAAGTTGTTAATGATGATTAACCTACAAAACAAAGGAACTCTAGATGTATAAGCTTTTGATAACATTTGCAAATGAATTCCACTTCCCTATTCCTATCTTCTTATAAGAAAGGCAAGAGAGTTAAAACAAGATGTGAATTGGGCCTTATAATTTTAACTCATGCATTCAATGGTTTACACATGGATTGAGGTAAGCTGTTTCTATAAAATCAAGGTGGGTGTTTTCTGTTGGTGGTTAAGGAGGTACACCTTGACTATCAGTGGTCATCCTAACCGTTGATGGTTGAGGGTGAAGGGTAAAAGTAGATAAAAGGTTGGGATAAGATATTTTTATCAAATTGACTATGGTTAGGCTTGGTTAGGGGTCAAAGGGCTAGGTCCTGAGGGGATCCAAGGGTGTTTTGACACTTGAAATCATGGTGTGCAGATTTTTGGTGTCTATAAGACTCATGAAGAAGTATTCTAATGACTGCAACACCAACAATTTGTTTTAAGGAACCTTAAGGTAAGTAAACATGCTATCAAAGGTTCTTATCAAACCTATAAAATATAATGCACCTACACCTCTGTATTAGAGATGGTCTTAAGCATGAATAAAGGTATAAGGACTTATTTTAGGGTACATGAGAGGTATTTAAGTTGTGGCAGTAGTCTTCAATCAATAAATATGCCTAGGATTAAATAAATAAACTCACTATGGTGGTCTTCACTTGAACCAAACAAGTCTCTCAATCAAGTTTCAAGTTATACCAATTTGAAGACACTTGAGCCTTAATCCTCAGCTCCACCAAGATGAGAGAGACATTGAATTGACCTAGGATGGCATTGGAGATTTTAAAGAATCATAATCAAGAGTGACACTTAGTAATACAAGACTTTTAACTCCTCTTTGATCAATAATGGATCATTTTAAACAAGGTTGATGAGTCATCCTAGAAGATGAAGGGTCATTCCATGCCACCCTTGATGAGGAAGAAGATCACATAAAGTTGACACATGTTGAAAGATTTATTAAGACTGCTCTTTAATAGTTTTCTTTAATTATAACTTGTTTTCTCTAGAGATGACACTTGTCATTGATCTTCATACGCATTTATCTCTCACTCATTCTCACTTTATCCTATATATGCTTCCTTGAATGTATTGTTATAGAGAATTTGGTTGAGTATTATGAATCCTTACTCAACTAAAAACTTGTACTATGCCTTTGAATGTGAATAAAGTTGATTATTACCTTCTTAAATGCTTGAAATCAGTGTACTTGTGTGATTGTTAATAAATATTAGTAGTAGTGCTTTCACTCTCTCTTATTTGTCCTCTCATATCTATTTAAAAATGGATGGTCTTCTTGTAAGTCACATGGTGATTTTGGATAACTCATTAGTGTCTTTCTTTGACCTGTTGATTATCCCTTATATTCAATACATTGTCTATGACCTCCATGTTGAAACACTCATGCTTGAAGGTCCTTATTGAGTAATGTGATCAGATTCAGGTCTAATCCATGTTCTTAGCGCATTGTGTTCAAGTGGAGGGTGTTGATTTGGTGCATCACCTCCCTAGTTTAATTTATTTTAAGTTCCTCTCTCCCTCTTCCCTTGCAAGCAATAGGCCTAGTAGTAGTTTTAGGGGTGATATCATCAAGGGAGCTAGCCTTATCTAGAGATTCACCTCACTAATTAGGCCACCCATAACCTATAGGTTTCTCCATGTTATCACTTAAGTGAAGAGGCTTGAAAAACCTCCTCAAAGCTATAACTTTTGATGATAATAGGTGGACTGTAGGATGAGTCATCTAGTGGAACTCTACTCATAGTATAAGGGGAACTCCCACAGTGTTCAAGGAGTTCCTATAGGTAGTGGAGCTATAGATCCATAATCTCAACTTAGGATTGAATCTAAAAATAAAATGATGAAATAATAACCACCTTTTCATTAATATAAAATGAAATTTCACTAGCCTCATGATTAAAAATAACATTATTCATGGATTTCCAAAGATAAAAGAAGATGATAAAATGAAATAATTTATAGAGAAAGGAAATAGAGTTTGACCAATCATAAAAATCCCCCAAAAGTACATGATGACAATAAAAAGACCTAGGGTGATAAGGCTAAAATAATGAGTGAATCGAATGCAAGGCAAACTAAACTTTGATATAAAACCAAAAGAGATGTTTAAAAGATTATGGATGCTTGAAATCCAGATAAAAGAGTTAGGGAATGTGGAAGTGGAGTATCCTCTCATAGAGGGGGATTCCTTTATAAATCAAACACCACAAGAAATGAGACAGCTTGGGCTCTAGGATAGGATTTCACACATGATCCAAATGGGTGAACCAAGTCCTAGGAGAGGATTGGAGGCCCCATCACCTATTGAACTTATCTAAATCCATAGAGAATGGACTCAACACTTGATAAAGAAACCCAAGAGATTAGATTTTAAAGTACATATTACAGTTCCACCTCTAGTCTTTCCATAATGCCCTAAGAGGCTATAGGCCAAGATTATGCAACACACATCAGAGAGTAATTCCTAAATGCAAAGAATAGAAGGTAAGTCTATATTATTTAATTAAACCTTGAATTTTAAATCAGGCCAAGGAATCTAGTCTTTAAAGGTAACCAAATCAAAGATAGTGTGAATCCCTTTTCAAAATAATTGTAGATCTTTAATACTAGGTGATTCACCTAGGGGAATGGAAGAATTAGTGTGTATAGTATACCACCATAAGCTATGGTCATTAAAAGATAGACATGTGAAAAACCATCCCCCACCCAATTCAAGTGGGGTTTGACTACTTCAAAATCCTTTCATATACTTTTGATCACAAAGGAGATGATAATCTTGAAAGGCACAATAGTGATGAGGAGGGATTGGAAGCCAATATTATACCAACTAGTTTTACCATAGCATGAACCTAAAGAGATAATGTCTAATAAGAATTTTTCAAGATTCATTTACCTCAATAGCTTTAATAACCCACTTTGTGCATAAGGCCATACTTTTTTGATAGGCATCAATGATGCTCATGCAACCTTTATCACAAGGGAGGCATCAAATGTCCTAGACCACTTGATGAAATCCCCAAGCATGATTAGAATTGGCCCAAAGGAAACATCTAAGGATCTTGGCCAACATATCTTGAGAGGCTTTAAAGGGAGCCCAAAGAGAGGAATAGTAAACATGTTTAGTAGCTAGGATCTTGGTGTAAATCTAGAGCTTGCCCACTAGAGATAGGGGCTTAGTGATCCAATACACAGTCTTAATTTCAATCCTATTGAGGGAATACTACCAAAGCTCGATTGGTAAACTATAAAAAGCAAAGGGGATTCAAAAAAACTTGAATTTTTCCCCCACGCAATCCACTACCAATTATACTTCCAAAGACATTTAGGCATAGGTTAGAGTCAAAAGCAATATAGAAAATATCAAGGCATTGGATAGCTTCATTAAAAGTTGCCTCTTATTCTTCAATCATGAGGAAGGTGTCATCTACAAAGTGGTCATTTGATAATTTTTTTTTCTTTTATTATCATTTAATATTATTATGAGTATGTACGTACACACACATATCCTCAAAATAAATAACTTTGATATTTTGTATGTAAATACATGCATATATAAGTATATAAATTGAATTAATAAAATCCATTCATTAAATTTAGATATATAAAAAGTATATATCTATTATTATTTTTTTTAAAAATATAAAAACAAGTATTTTCTTTTTTATTTAAAAAAAACATAAAAATCAATTTGGTTTATCATGTAGGAAAGGTAACTCAGACTATTTCAAATTTAATAATCATTTATTGGCTATTTTATTGGTTCACAAATTGGTATTATCAAATTATGCATAAATGTGATTACAAATATATTAAGACAACTTTACTTTCCTGATTTTTATCTATATACAAGTAAAAACCTACCAAATAGATTAATTGGATGTTTATTGATGAAATAAATAAAATGATTAAAAAAATCTCTTATTTTTTTATTAAGATAACATGGGTACATCCTAAGAGAAAAAAATATGTCAATGAACAACTCAGGAGAAAACCCTATTGGCGAAAGTTGATTCAGACCCCACCAATTGGATAACGAGGTTATATATAATGATAGGGGATCAAAACACCTAAAAAAACACTAGACATATAAGAAACTAAAAATACCATTATATTTTTAAAAATTACTTACACGATACTTCCCTTCAGGATAGCTACAAGTTACAAAAAATAGGGAAGGCTCCCTTAACTTACACTATTACAACTTAAAACAAAATTACATTTGATCTACATTCTTATCAATCAAGTCAAATTAATTCCACCCTATCATTGTTGAATTTCTCAGATTTCAACTTCCCAACTACATTCATACCTACATCACTTTCCTATTCTGGTCATACCTCCCCTTTATCCAAACCTCTACATCATAGTAACCTAGGGGTTCAAAAATGTAATCCTATGGGATTATAGTACCAATCCTCTTTTCCACCATAACCAAAATCTTCTATAGCTTAAAAATTCCATCCATAATCACATGAATGTGTTCTTTCACCTTCATCCCCATCATTTGAATGACTTCCTCTAAATTCATATCCTCTTTATGTAGATAAAAGGTCCTTGATACATTTGAGAGTAAATCGAATTTGCTTATATTTTTAGCAACATCAAATATAATCATGTGCCTAAGTGATTGTTTTTGATCCAACATGAAAATTTTCATCAATTTTTCTATGTCCTTGTCTTCCACTTTCTCCATTCTAACTCCCACCTCCCAATTTTTCTTGAGCCAAATTCACATGTAAGGGTTCTTGATTTCCTTGTCCAGATTCTCAACAAAGTTGTTAAATACTACATCACTAGTTTTCCATTATTCTAGAGCTACTATCTTCCCTACTTTCTTGTTACTCACATCACCTTTCTCCTAGAATTCCCTTTTTCCTCTGTCCATTCCTTCCACTCACATACATCTACCTAGATAATACTTTCTTTAGAGATACATTTAATCTTTGTATAGTTATGATATGGCTTAAATTAATCCATCAATTTTGGCATAAAATATTTTGCCTCAATATCCAATTAAATGCATCATGCCTCTTGATTGCTTCATTCATCCTCTCACACATTTCATAATGATTGTTTCTTAGAGCCTATTGTCACTAAGATCGATTGAGTTGACAAGCCCCAACTAATTTTGATTATTGTTAAGCCACTTAGGATTAACAATCTTATAATAAAAAAGATATTCATCACATCAATTTCCACCTATCTAAATAAGATTTTTTTGAAGTATATACACATTTTTTACCTCCCCCTCAATCTTATATTTCTTTCTCTATATTACCTCCAAATTTGCCTCTAGAAAGCTTATCAAATCTTCATTTATCAAGTTATGAGTATCTTTTAGGAAATTATTTGTCCATTCCTTATATCTTGTTCTCTCCTTCTCCTTGAGTTGCATTTCTTCATTAGTTACCTAGTCTACTACTAAATTACCTTCTCCCAAAACATGCTTAAATTTTATTGGCCCTATCTTACGTAGTAGTGTCTGAACATCTTTAATAATTTTCATGATTCTCCAAGCCATATCTCTCCCTGATATAAGCACATTAATTACAACTTGTGAATCCCCTTCTATATTAATCTTATTCTAATCCTTATTTTCTAATATTTTCAAACCTAAATGAACATCTTCTGATTTGGCCACAATATTTGATTCAATACCTATTACTTGATAAAACATTATTATAGGTTGTCCTTCATCATTTCTAAAAATTCCCCCTAC
>JARHVA010002810.1:60000-100000 GCA_037957365.1 Torreya grandis | reverse complement strand
TGAATATTTTAAATAAGCTCAATATTTGTTGTGAGTAGTTTAAATAAGGTTGAATTGTATTATGAATAGTTTAAATAAGCTAAAATTATACTCATCAACATTTTATGTTCCCCTACTTCCATCTCTTTTTCTAGAATTAATTTTATTTGTATCAACTTTTTAAAAATATACCCCAAGTTTAAGATATTAATCAACACTTCCATCACTAATTAATTGAGTTTCCACATTTATAGTAGGATACCCTTCTACTAAATGAAAATTTTGACAAAGAAATAAAAAATCAATAGTAGTTGATTGAGAAAATAGTATGTATTAGCTTTAATTAAGATAAGATTGACATATAAAGCTACACAAATCTAATATTTATTTTGATTATAGTCCCACATTTGTATCCTCCTTTCCTTTGGTCTTTGAGGCTTCATTTTTATCCGATCACATTTGAAATTATTAATATGTATCTAAACACATATAATGAAATGAAATAGTAAATAACAAATAACTATTGAAAATATTAAATAATATCATCTCAATAGCACCTAAGAGTCCTTGTCATTATGAAGTGGTGGCATTGTATGGGTTATCTCTTCACATTATATCAAACTAGTATATATTCCCTATACCCCTTCTTCAAATCCAAGCATACTTCTCTGTATTGACCTACCTTTTCAAATTTCTATATTTAAATTCATGCAAATAAATGCAGAGTTAGAAGTATGTAATGAAATATTTTGTGGCAAGTTTTAAAATAGTAATATTGAACTAGGATAAAAAAAATTCTTTCCATATTGGATATGATGTAATTGTATCCCCTAACACCAAATTTTTAATGGATCACCTTTCTCTTTTATGTTTTAGTGACCTTGAAGGTGTCTTTCATATGGTTCATTTTATGTACTTATAAATTTTGTTACATTAACAAAAATATAATTTATTGAATACATGTAAAAAATTATATCCTCCATAGACTACCCTCTTATGATATTTAATCAAGAATCTATAATTTATAAGAATGACACACTATAATACTAGACAATTTCTTATTTAATATTTGAAGGAAATTTATACAATATTTTGGTATTATTTTATAGGATATCTTCTTATCACTTGTGTTATTCCCTCAATCTATTCTAATGTATATGTGATTGTGTATAACAAATAGCCAACTAACACACTATATTAGGTTTAAATAATTGCATCATATATACTAACATAACAACCTCTATATTTCATCTTAAACTAGACTATAGTTTATTATAATGTAATAATTCCTAACATTTCCCATATTACATCATATTTCAAAGTATCAAAGATAATATACCATGATTAAATGGGATTGATCCCCACCTTAATTATTCCTTAAGTGGGACTATGCTTCACCAAAGTGTTATAAAACAATAGTAGTGGGATAGGGAATCATTAGTGGGAGTTGACCTCACTGACAAAAAATATATTATGTGCATCATGAGTATGATATTCATCACCACCTTCATTGGTGATCACTATTTTCAAATTTGTAATATTTTTTCACATTAGATTTCCACTAAATCAATAATTTAGTCTATGATCTAGTATCAAACACAAGACTGGTAGTTATCCTCCATCCTCCTTTTAAACTAGGCTCACTCAACCAAGTTATTTATGATGGCCTTTTGGACCATGAACCATTAAAATAAGATAGTTTATGGTTTATGTAGACTCCTAAAATTGGCCACAACTGGATTTTGAATGGACTTTAAACTGATTCCTACCAACCATTGAAAATTAAGCCTAGGAATTAGTGAACATCCCATACTTTTTTGTAAATCATTCATCAAAGCCTAAAATAATGTTGAGACATCCCTAATTGGGTTATCCTATCATATGCAATAATAACCTCACATAGATTCATCATTAATCATCTTGAGGCATCACAACATTCAATTTGGCCTATAGACATATTAAGTAGAGCACATGACCAATTATCAAATCTTGGAAATGTTAAAAGGCTAATGTAAATCAATTAACAAGTTAAACCAATTTAAATGCCTAGTTAAATTATCCATTTAAAATTAATGATATATAAAAAGGAAATTCAAAAATTAAAATATCCTAGCCTTTCATAATTGCCTTTATGAGTTGTCAAGCTCTTTGAAAATACCCTAAAATATCTAATTTTGAGATCCATGCCTATTCATTGAAAATCACAATTACTTGAAAAATATTAACTCTACTAGGGTTATATTTGGATCACCTAGGTTAGGTTTTAATCCACTTCAATCCTTAACTCCACTTTGACTCAACTTGGGTGAGAGTTAAATCCATTTTCTATGAATACAAGGTCATACCCACTCATTTCTAAGCTCAGATATTATAGAGTTAATATGCAAGATTTGTCCTATGAGACTCATATTAATAGTGTTATAATGTAAAAATCTTAAGCCAAGAAATCATAAGCCACATCAAAGCCAATGGTGCCAAGGAGAGAAGGAGTCAACAAGCTTCATTTACCAAAGACTTCTTGATGCACAAGCTGAGTAAGCCACTCAACAAAGCATTTGGAGCTCCTAAATAAGGTAAAAGATTTGTTGTCTTTTATGTTTTATATGTGTTTTCATTTAGATTTGTTACTAAGCTCTACCTAAGTTCTAATCTTGGAGTGTAAGTGTTAGTGTGTTATTTTAGTTTTGTTACTTGAACTAACACTATACTAACCTCCCTTATTGGATTCCTTTGATCACAAATGGCACATATGGTGGGACCTCAAGCATTACATATAAGTAAGGAGAATAATATGTAGCTTTTATGTTTTATAATGAATGCTGAAAATATTTGAAATTTAATTTTTAACATTATTTTTCACATATTCTATTTTTTAGTGACAGACAATTTACACAGAGACTAACGTCGATTCCCTTTGACTGACATTGATCCTAATAGAATTGATGCCAATCCTTCCATAACCAACATTGACCATTGTGTGTAAAATAAAGCATGGTAAAAATGTAAATTAATAATATTTTATTGAGTTTTTCTAGTTTTTATTTTGTGTTTGAGGATTTAAATGTTATTTATTTGATCATTTACCTGAAGGATTTATTAAAAATTATTAATTTTAAGCTTATTTGGATAAAAATATTTTTGTGAAATATGCATTATGTTTTTTAGTATTTTTCAAGAAATTGATTTCAACCTATGTTGATCAACATTGATCCTTCTACTGTTTGACATCAATTTTCATAAACTGACATTGATCCCTACATAGATTGATGCCGATCTCTGAGCCAAAAAAATAGAGAAACCTAAGAATAAATTTTGAAATCTTGTATTCTCATTCACATTTGGGCTTCTAATAAGTCAAAAACCCTCTAACAATTGCATGTTCTAAGGTTAAATAGATCAATTTTGAATGTGGTTAAATCTTGCTCACTTTATCTTTTGGTGTTTAAAACAAACCTAGTTCATTTTCATGCCTTAGATGTTTTCAAAGTTTTCAAGTTTTTAAACTAATGCCTAGGGGCTTAAAATTTAAAACACATCTCATTTTGGTGATTAAAATGAACTCTCACACTAGATAAATACTCTTAAGAGTTTCATTTTCATTATTTATTTGTTGAAGTTATTTATTTTGGCAAAATGATTAATGCGTGTATGTTCTCCCCCTGTCCCCTTTAGATAACCTAGGTGACCAAAAGTGTTCATTATTTACCTTTTTCACTTTAGTCTAAAGAAAAAACATAATGTCATTAAGGCCCTCCCCAAATATGTATGGTTTGGGTGATCCAAACGTGACCATAAAGTCTTTTCACTTGTCTTTTGTTTTCATGCATTTTATCTTATGAGTGAGAGTTCATCATCTCTTCATGGGTTATATAGGGAAGTGTTGACCCAAGAATTCATCTCCCAACATCATTTCAACCCCAATCTATGGTGGGGTATACAAATTGAGGTTGACTTACTAGGATTCTTATTTGAGTGGTTAAGCAAGCTTCATTAGTAAGATACTACCTTGGACCGTAAGGGCAACTCAGACATCACATTACACTAAACAAGTGATGGATGTAGTGGTTGTGAAAAGGACAATAAATTTTCATAACAATTCAGTTGATGTGGATCAAAATGACATGAACATTTCTTATGTTAGCCACACTTGGGACCATCTATAAGTGCACAAAAATTGATAGATTAGAACAACCCCACTTATTGTATACATATTATTGATGCAGGGCGAGTAGCTCAAAGTTATATATTGTAATAAAAAATCTTGGGAGAAGAGGAAACCTAAAAACCCTACTTTTCATGTAAGTTTATTTTTGGATTAACACTTAAAATATTTTCAAGAGAAAGTATATTAATGGAATTTGATAGTATTATTACAACCTTGTTAGTTTTAAGATCTAGGATGTTACACTTAGGTGTTTGTGTCATTTTATCCTTTATTGCATGGTTTTTGGTCTAATATATTTGTTTATCTTACCACATACAAATGAGTCTTGTGTATGCATCACTCTATTTTTTGAGGATGTGTTATTCCATCTATTTGACACCATACCTTTGCCTTAGTATTTTTGATTAATCTTTCTATGTGTATCACTTGATTGAAAAGAGTAACATTATTTTACCCAATTCATTTCAATTTTTATGCCTTAGAGTCTCAAAATAAACCATCGATCATATCTTTAGAGCATGATAACATAGTTACACTGCTCAAATTGTTTCATAGACTTGTTTACCTTGTTCCTAAATTCCCATTTCAAAACCACACCCACATGTGCCTTTTGGATCTTTACCTTGTCCCATTATGTTTTTCAAATTTGCCTACCTTTTTTTTAATTCAAAGAAGGCCTAATTTATTAAATTTGAGTTTTTAATTAACCTTGATAAGTTCAAATTCAAACATTGATTGATTTTTGCCTATGCATTGTGTAATTGGACCTAGACATCGATCTTTCTCTTTTGGGTTGTGTAACTTAGGTTAATTATTTACCCAATTTGAAAACTATTATTTTTGCCTTTATTTGGGAGAAATAGTTTCTGCACGTGCCTTTTATTTCATACCTTATACCAATTAACCAAGTTCATATTTGAATATGAATGCCTAGTTTATGCCAAAGTGTTTCATATTTGTTAGATTAAATCTCATACCTTGTTTTTAAAGTCTAGATTTTGTGCCTTTTTCAAAAGACCTAGCGCATGCTTATTTTGAGCCTAGATTTTATGCCACATTTGTCCAAAAGACATAGCAACTTTTGTTTTCCTAGATTAGACTTCTTTCGAACACTTTGAACCTAGAGTTTGGCATGCCAATTTTTATTTATACACTTTTGTGAGACATTTGATGTTAGACATATGATGTTAGAATATTTTAGACCAAGTTTTAGCATAAACCATTTTGGAGATATAGCTCCACACCTAGACCATGTTTGAACCATTTGTCCTTTGGACAATGTTTTTTAGAGTTTGTATAAATCTAGACATTTTTGCAAAATATTTATCATTGACTTGGATATGTCTTGTTACACTTATAGTGGAGCCATGTACAATCCAAGTTATGATAGAATGGCCACAAAAATTAATTTTTTTTGAGACCCCTGTGGTAAAGAAATGGTTTACGAGATGGATCCATATCCTCCTTACAATACTTAATTTTGGGAAGAAAGCCAATATCCTCAAGAGTAGTATGTGGTGATATTTCCATTAGGTTGTTTAATGTATGATCTTCACCCTCTCACTACTCATGACATTCGATCCCCTACCTATACCATTAACCCTCCTTTGGATTATATGAGTAGCCAAACTCCATAGCATCTAATAATTACCATTCCAAGACCTCATCCTTTGGCTTGTGTAAGTAACCAAGCTTTACAATGACCTACCATTACCATTCTAGGCCATTCCATGTATGGTAACTCATTATACTAATAAGGTTATGCGATCATGACTATATGAGTAACATTTATTATCCTAGGTCATAAACAAACCTTTATTAAGCCTATTATTATCCAACCACTGACCATTCTTCATATATTTCTAACCATTCCCCTCTTTAGAAAATCCTTTCCAATCATCCAGCCATAACCAAACCAATCAATACCTTTCTAACCAAGCTAATCATTCAAAGACCAATATATATTCAAAACTAATATTTTACAATTGATTGTAAACCAAGGCCAAGAAAACCAACCAAGCCATAATTTTTTTATTAAAACAACCATTTGTGATAAGTAAACATATTATGAATCACCTCTTAATACTATACCTTTTGTCGAGGAGTCTCACTCTAACAAGCTAGTCTTTATTGCGTCACTTCTTAATGATTATAACCACCTTTGGGCAAATAATTATCTTGACCATATGCTTATTTTTAAGTAACCTCCCCTTGACAATAGAGTCTCTATGGGGTTGTATCTTAGCCTTTTTTCCCTCATAGAGGAGTCTCAATTTGTAAAACTAGTCTCTATGGATCCCATTATGCCATCATTGGTTGTTACGTGTCCAATACCAAACATTCAACATGACATCATTATAGCAACATCCACATTAGATGAATAATAAAAATTGAAATTAGGTTCTATTTTTGAATTGACATTAGATTTAGCATTAGAAATATAGTTAACATCAATCTTAACTTCATAATCAGAGTCCCTTGAGTTAGAATCAACTTTAGAATCAAAATACATTCATGGTTATTACAACATTGGTTACACATGCCTTGTGGAATAATTTTAATATATTTGTGATCCTTCCATAGTTTTTTAGGATGATTACTTTAGTTTAGACATAGGTTCTCCTAGTATATTTTACAAGGATAGTGTGGCCTCTTCCCATTCCATTACCATTACACATGCCATTGCCACCAACCAATATAGCCATTATATTGACATTCCACCTCTCACAAGTGTTGATTGGGACTAATAGAATCATACCTTATTGAACTACATCCATGGTGACATATCAATTATAGAATATTAGGGAGGCCAAGACCATATTCATGAATAAGAAGAATAATCTCCTAGTGAAACCTTTTTGGAGGTGTTATGGGATAATCAAAGTTTAAACTCGGCATCTTCTAGTGAAACCTTTTCGAAGACACTAGAAGACAATCAAATTCAAAAGTACACTTTCTTGGTGAAACCTTTTCATAGGCACTATGGGACAATCAAGACAGCTTCATTGGTGAAAACCTCTTCAAGTCACCAATAAATGAGCATAATATTTTTTCACTACTTGATGAAGACATTATAAAAGATCACATCAATATGGCCTCCAATCTATAACATAATCAGATGGTAGCTACTCTCAGGCCCAAATAACAAAAAAAATTGGTGGTCCTATCAAGAAAATATTCAAAATTCTTTGACCTTGCCATAACCAAAGTTATGTTGAATCTAAAATCAATAACATTATGTGTGCCTAAAAAATCTTGATCTTCATTTATTGCCATACCATTATACATTCCATTATCATCCACCTTTACATTTACAAATCAAACATATCATCCATCATTTATCTATATTTACCATCCCTGGCCACACTTTCCTTCATAGAGAACACAAAGATACCTTATCTCAAAGTTTGGAGGAAATAGAATTAATGACCAACAAAGATCACAACAACATTATTGGAGTCCAAATCTACAATAGGTTCTTAATAGAGTATTTATTCAGAAGATGTGTGGGATAGTAATTTACATAATTGATTATTCTGGTTATATCTTTTGCTGACCAAGACATGCATCTCCACATCAATAGGAACAATATAAATATAACCCTTGGCCAAAAACCATACCTTTGACAAAAACCATACCTTTGCCAAAAACCATACCTTAGCCAAAAACATTTACCTTTTCATTGCCTTTTTCCATTTACCTTACCATTTTCATTTGTCATTATTTCATACCCTATCACTTACCTCACCTTATCACTTGGGGGTAACCCTCTTACCATTATATCTAATTTCCATCACCATCCTTGAACACTACTATACCCTATACCATTTTACCATACCTTTATTATTTACCAAAGCCTATATTTATATGTCTTACACAACCCTTTTTGATCTTGTTTCCTTTGGTTCTCCCCGCACCTTCCATGAGGGGATTCCAATCCAGTTTCATAGTTTTAGAATTTTGTGTTTAAATGACAATTTATAAAATTAGTGTGATAGTGGATTTGTAAATTTATCTTTCATTTACATTTGACTGGTGCCACTTATTATAACGACCTATGGGTAAATTAGTATCTTACCTTGTGTTACTAATTATAACCACCTATGGGTAAATTAGTAGCATAGACCTATGCCATTGTTTCTTAATTATAAACACCTATGAGAAAATTGGTAAAAACACCTTTACCATGAATTATCACATCACTTTATCATTTCTATTAGCATTTGCCTCAGTTTTAGAGCTTGTTGTTATCAATTTGAGTTTTACCACCTTTTGTGTTGGCAAAACTACTGTGACTTAAGGTCCTATTAAGACTATGTAGGTCATGATCGATTCATGTTAAGGTCATTTTAGTCCCCCTTTTTCCATATGCTCTTGCCATTTGAGAGAAAATTAATCCAATGCTCTCACCATTTTGTGAGTGGTGTCCCATAATCCTCAATTGAGTTGAGATACTTAAAAAATTCTAAAAAAATTCAAAATTTTCAAAATCCAAAAACATGTGTCCTATTTAAACCTAGTCAGTCATCCTTAATCTGTCCTACTAGGGCAAATCCATTATTTTTTATAAACCATTCCACTTTCATTAGGGGTGTGACTTTCCATTTACATGTATCCTTGCTTGGGACCACCACCCATTTATCATTCCATTGAGCCTTAACATGTAGATATTGACTTAGTTGATGACAAGATGTTTTTTGTTGATTTTTATTTCAATTTTTCTATGTGTTTATTTGCTTCATGTTTATTTTTTTGCCTATTTATTTGTTTTCATTGTTGTGCTTTGACTCATTCTATATGTGTTCATTGGGTGATTCCTTGTGCATTATTCTTGAGTCTATCCATATTTATATGCCAATATTATCATCATGGTTTTTATTATTGGTGAATTATTTTCAATTATTTATTAGATTAAGATTTAGTCCGTATTCATATTTCAACTAAGTTATCATGGTGTTTTATATCATGATGCATACCATCATGTGATATAGAAAAAATTAGCTCAAAAAATCTTACAAGAAATGGAGCCATAGAAGTTTCTCCTTGGTAACCTTAGTAAATCCTCCCACCCTTTTTGATCAAATCAACCCATTGACCATTATAGTTATATCAATGTTACTCAATACAAGTATCTCCACATTGGCATGTATAACTGAATTATTTAAAATGATCAATTATTATTCTTATATTCATCTCTTTCATCACTTTGTGTATCCTCATATGCCTGGTTATTTGTGGCTTATTTAGTCATTAGACCATCACATCTATGTTTATGCTCATGCATCTTTAATATGTAAAATAGGTTATATCTTTGAGTTATACTTTCCAATCTGATCTATCAGGGAATAATCATTTTTTATCCTAGGTCCTCTCAATGATTATAACCACCTTTGGGAAATCATTATTTTGACTCATCCACCCTAACTGGGGCATATGCCTGTGTCATTGATTATAACCACCTTTGGGAAAATCAATGTTTGAATTTTTTTTACTGATTATAACAACCTTTGGGAAAATAAATAATTTTTAAATTAATGCATGTAAGTATTATCTCAATTAGATTAATCTCACCCATGGGTTAATTTCATTCTTCTTTTATCCTACCCATGCCACTGATTATAACTACTTGTGGGCAAATAAGTCTCTTCCCCCCATTTTTTCTCCTTTTGGTCCAATCATTTTCCTTCTTTCAAAGGATTGATTGTCAACCCCTTTTGCCAACTGCTCCCTCGAGGGGGCATCTACAATTAATAAATTTTAATTGAATTAGTAGGCACACAAAACCTTTTCATTATTTGAGAATACATTACTATACCTATAGCTTACAATGCCTTCCTAAATAGGGGCAAATTATAGACACCTAAAATTAGACACAAATAGCTTCTAACTAAACTTTAGATTGATTCTTACCAGCCATTTCAAATTAAGCTTAGGAATCATTGGACATCCCAAATTTGCTTTCACATCTTTCATCAAAGTCTAAAATCATGTTGAGACATCCCTAATTGATGTATCCTATTGTATGCAATAATAACCTCTCATGGATTCATCCCTGGTCATTGTGTGACATCACAATAGTTGATTTATCTTATAGACCTATTAAGTGGGGCACATGAGAAATTATCAAATCTTGAAAATGCTAAAAGGCTAATCTAAATCATTTAACAAGTTAAACCAAATTAAATGCCTGGTTGAATTATCCATTTGAAATCAATGAATATCTAAAAAAAGAAATTCAAAAATCAAAATATCCTAGCCTTTCCTAATTTCCTTTATGAGTTGTCAAACTCTTTGAAAATATCCTAAAATATATAATTTTGAGAGTGATGCCTATTCATTGAAAATCATAATTACTTGACAACTATTAACTCTACTAGGGTTATATTTGTCTCACCTAGGTTAACTTTGAACCCATTCCAAGCCTTAACTCCACCTTGACTCAACTTGGGTGAGAGTTAAATCCATTTTCTATAAATACAAGGTCATACCTCCTCATTTCTAAGCTTGGATATAGTAGAGTTATGCAATATTTGTCTTATGAGACTCATATCAATAGTGTTATAATTCCAAAATATTAAGCCAAGAAGTCACAAGCCACATCAAATCCAATGGTTCCAAGGAGAGAAGGAGCCAATAAGATTCATTTTCCAAAGACTTCTTTATGCACAAGCTAAGAAAGCCACTCAACAAAGCATTTGGAGATCCCAAGGAAGGTAAAGGATTTATTGTCTTTTATGTTTTATTTGTGCCTTAATTTAGATTTTGTTACTAAGATCTCCCTAAGTTTTAGGCTTGGAGTGTAAGTGTTAGTGTGTTATTTGATTTTTTTTACTTGAACTAACACTACACTAACCTCCCTTCTTGGATTCCTATGATCATAATCTTGACAACATTTTTCTTGGTATTTATAACCTTCATGGAAATAAACTTTTCCACTTCAATTAATTTTTTTATAAGGATGTTGAGTACCCTGAAAATGCAACATTTAAAAAAAAAAAAAAGAGTTTAGACATACAAGATTTAATGTGAATTTTGTGAATAGACAATTAAAAATTACTAGTCATAAATTAAACCAAAATCATTTTTCCCTATGGTCCAAAATGTATTTTTAAACAAGGTCAAAAATGTTCATCAAAATCCAACTATTGGATCAAAATTTATGAAATTAATTCAAGTCATTCGAGTATACTTAAGCAAAAAATTATATTTCCTAAAGTTTTTGATTTTAAAAAAAACTATAAAGTATTTTAAAAAAATCATATCCATAAAATTTTATGAAATCAACACTAAATGTATATAAAAAACAAACTTTTTACTAAAATATTTCAAATGGATGAGAGATTATCCCTACCATTGAAACTCCTCTACACAGATCCTTTTCCAATCTTCTATTTTTAATGAATCCTTGAGAAATTTATTATCCTCCTCACTAGTGTAGATCTCACTAGCTAAACACCTTTTTCACCATCAATGGGTCCCTCTTAGTAGTCATAATTTTTTTATTAGATCTGCAATGTGACAAGTAGTAATTAAAATGCCTCTTAACTATTCCATGTCTTTTCTTGTCTTGATTCAACACACTATTTTATTCACTTTCAAAGGACTTCTTCAAATTCCAATGTTTTAAATATGAATTTTGCTACATTTTTTTATTATTTATATATTTAGATGAATTTTCTCCTTTTTCAATAATTATATGAATGAAAACACCTCTTCTAAGACACAAAAAAATCCTTGCTTAAGTTGTGCACCTCTCAAAGGTGTCCTCAATGTTTTTGTAAAAATGAGTTAATATAATGTCAAATTATAATTATTTTATCTATCCTATAATTCTCCTATGTTTTCATGAAATTGTACTGAAGAAAGTCAAGTATTATTTATTTTTGAGACACCAACTAGTTAATGCACTTATTTTTTAATCTAGTTCTCGTATCTCATGCCAATTTATTATTACTTAGACATATTTTCAATGATTGGATACCTCTTTCCACACTCAAAACATAGATTATCTTATTTTCTCTTACAAAAAATATATTTGTCTAACATAACCACTCAGGAAACAATTCTAATTAGTCAAAATTTAATCTCTTTAATCTGATCACAAAATTTAATACTAAATGGAAAAACTAAAACTACATGAAATTTTAACACAATAAACTATCATCAAGCTAGGAAACCAAATAGTTAAAGATACCCCTTGACAATAAAAACATAATCTTGCATAAGATCAAAAATTGCTTTGATACTAAATGTGAGATTTTATCAAGACTCTAAAATTTACAAGAATGACACACTATAATAATAGACACTTTATTATTCAATATTTTAAGGATATTTTAATAATGTCTTGGTATTATTTTCTACCTAACACGTTACTATCACTTGTGCTAATCTCTCAACCTATCCTAATCTCTACATGATTGTATATAATAATCATCTAACTAACACACTATAACATGTTTAGATACTTTATTTATTCTAACTTAACAACATCTATATTTAACCTTAAATCAAACTATATTATATTATAAACTATGTACTATAATGTAACCATTCTTAATGCCTCCTCAAATACACTATCCCTGGCCTGATTGGTATCCTTTAAAAAATATTTCCACTCTCCTTTGTTTATCAAAGATGGTATTGGAATGTTTAAATTTATCATGATTTGTCTCGATATAATTTATCTATTTTTTAACATGGTATATTGTAATAGTAACAAAAAAAATGTTAGTTTTAACACTTCACACTAAATAAAATATAGGAGGTATTTCAAATGTGTAAATTATTTAGTCTAGTACTCCTTACATGGGGACCAAAGTATGTCTCCAATAAAATTTTCATATCTTTCTCAAAAAATTTCTTTCCTATTCAAAAATACCAAAAAAAATAAGTATTTAATAGTGTACAACAATGCCTACAAGTATGTCATCTATGTCAAATGAAAAAAAATTTAATTTTTTAAAATTAAATTACCTTTAATTCTTTTCATTTTGATCAATAACTTGTTCAATTTATCTATAATGAGCATATAATTATGTCTTCCCTTGGTACATTCAATCTAGACTCTTAATTTCTTTCCTTCAGTACTTCCTCTGTACATTCCAAGGAATTACTATTATCAATATATTAAGGCTCTGTTATGCAATACAAATAAGTATTAATGACAACCAACATAAAAAAATTAAAATAAACTACATTAATATTAATAAGTCTCACTTGTAATTATCTATATTAAGTGTTGTATACTACACATAAGTGCCATATGTGCCAATATCCTCATTCTCTATATGTACTTTAGTGTTTGATATAGAATTAGACCTTATTTTTAAAGATCATCATGAGTTATATACTTGAGATGAACTAGAAAAAATATTTATATTAATTTCAAACAAAAATTCATACATACGTCCTCCTGATTTTTAGGGGATAGGAGTTGCATGCTCATCTAAAACATGCATGCTGGTCTACATGGATCTATAACATTAATATATAGGATCCAACATATTAAAAATAACTATGTAGATTTTAATTAAAAAACCATTGATATGCTTATTAGTTACATGTATATAAATATGTACATACTAGATAATAATTTTTATAATATTATGTAATTATTATTGATCCAATTCTCTACTCTATTGGTCGGGTAGAGGATAACATAATTATCAAGTAAAATATTAGTGATAAGGGAGTAAATATTATGACTCTAAATTTGACATAAAATTTTTAAATTAATTATTCATTAGATCACTGATCATAATGGATGGAAAAAATTCAAATCTCCTTATCACTAGTGTTGTGGACAAAGACACATCGTGCATAATAATTAATTGGGATATGGTATAACTAGAACTTCCATCTCTAGATAATTTTTAATGTTGTTATAGTATTTTTTAGTCCTTTTACTCTTTTTTTGGGTCTTCATTCAAATCACTCACTATTCACTAGCATGACACCAATTAAGCATGTAAAACATTAATGGATTAACTTTAAATCCTCTTTCTCATATGACTATGTGCTCACCAATGGAGGAAATTATCCTTTAGCATATTTATTCTAAGGTATGTTCTTTCCCTTGTATTTATACTCTATCAAATAGAATACTAAAACATGTTATTTTTTAAAATTAAATTGATTTGATAGAAATGATTGTTTCATATAAACAAAATAAAATACATGTACTCATAACTAAAAGGAACATCAACAAGATTGTTCCAAGTCTGAGATATAAAGCATTAATAACAAAAAAATCACAAGAATAGTTGTAAGAGCTACAAATATGATATGCAAATACAAAGGAAATATCATATAATATCCATAAAATAACTTCTATGTGTTAAAAATGAGAAGCCTTACATATATAGGCAAGGAAAAACAAGAAGTCAAACTAACCAATGTGGGATAAATCCACAAAAGGAAAAACTATTAATTTTTTTAAAAAAAAAACTATCTATAAAACCTATCAAACAGGAGAACCAACTCTAACACCACCCCCACCCCCGAAGTGAAGCTAGGAGCTAAAAATAGGCAAAAACAAAGTGGCATGCCCATGAAATAGAGAAAGGAATAAAACCAATAGGAATAAAACTCCCCCCAAAATGATGTAAAAAAAATAAAATAAGGAAAGGAAGGAAGGAAGGACTTCATGTGAAATCCCCCCTAAGGATAACTTCCTTCACCCCACATGAAGGTCAGTACTATATATTTTATGTAGATGGAAAGAATGTAAGTAACCATCTACATAGGTGTTGAGATAGTTCAAAAAATAAAATGTTCTTCCCATTAATGTACCTTCCTCTTGAGTGCTATGAATAAGATGTACCAAAGACACATCACTTGTATAGATATCAATGCTAATTAGAGATACAATATCCTATAAGAGTCTACCAAGACCTCTATGAGTGTAGCCCATAGAGTGAAGTAATCAAGATCCAAATCCAAGAGTATGTTTCTCAAATCAACCAAGCACATAAGCAGGTGGATCTAAAATGGGAAAAATAATAAATGCAGTAGCAAGAGCATCAACAAGATTCAAATCAAAATGTGTAAAAATAATAGGTTCCTTATGGAAATCATCATCCAATCACATATTCTCACAAACAAGAGGAGTAAGTAATGAAGGAATAATAACAATGGCAAAATAAAAGTCATCCTCAAGAAGCCATGATGGTGTCTCATCCATGATTACCAAAAGTGATGGTGAAGGTGCCACATCCTCAAGAACCATGTCCTCTCGATCAATGAAATAAATAGGAGTATAAAATATATGAAGAGTAATAGGTACCTCAAACAAACCATCATCAAAAGATAAGTGCTAACTAATAATTGAAGAAGGAATAGTGAGAGGTGTAGGAGGTAAGAATGCCTCATTTGAATCACCATCAAGAAGTATGTCCTCACAAAATGAAGAGAAATCCTGATTCATGTCACTAGTAAAGAGTAAATCCTCACTATGAGGAGATGAAGGAAGTGCCAATAGTTCCTCACCCATGTCACTGTCAAGACTCAAATCTTGAACAACATTAATTTCATCAACAAAATATAAATCCTCACTAACAGGAGGAGATGGAAGTGGAACAAAAAGAGGTGGACTAAAAGAGGGTGCAAAAGACCTAGAAGATTTAGTATCCTTCTTAAATAGGGATAAAATAACATCCAAGTTTCATTTTGTGATGTGGTACATGTGACATAGCACTGTAAACTATCTAAAATATGGAAGGAATCAAACAAAGAGCCTCATCTTGCATGGATGCAATTCAGGCAAGATCTACCTCATATGTAAAGTGCGGAATGTCATCAAGTACCATTATCTATAAGAATTTATGTTGAAATTGTATCTAAATTTTTATTTTCTAAATAATTTATTTGGAAGTATTTAGTGGCTCCATTGTTTAAATATAAGGAATAATTTGATAAGAATAAAGAATGATCCCCTCAAAATAACAATTCCTTCAACAAAGAAAAAATAAACCCCATAAAAAGTGTAAGGCCCCAAAAATTTGACACTTTATAATTTAATTATTTTAAAATATAAATTACCCCAATATATGGAGACTAAAAAAATATACACTTTTGAAAAAAAATAGTACACGATTTTAAGTCACAGTTCAAAAGTTACAAGCATTTTGTCATTTAAAATGGGTCAAAAAATTAAATATTGCACAAAACTTAAATGCAATTAAGACAAAAACTAATTTAAAACTTCATTAATCTATAAAATATCTTCAAAAATATTATTTCTAGTAATTATTTTGGCATAAACCATGCACAAGTTGTAAAAAATGGGTGAAAGCTAGCTTTAGGAAGACTCTTTGCAAGATCTAAAAAAACTGGCTGAATGGTCCTTATTGTGATATCCCAAAATGTGGTACAACCTAATGCACAATGGTCATATATATTATAAAATTAAATTATACTTAAAATAATATCTTATTCAAGAATCATATCTAAAATTTTAGATCGTACGACCTCAAACCAGATGAAAATCAACCAGCTATCCAGATGATGAAGATAAATTACTAAAGATATTTTCAAGCTACCAAAAGAGTTGTAAGACCTATTCCAAAATTCTTCCAATTTTTATGGTAGGAAACATAGGACTATTATCTAATTTTACCAGGTCTTATATCTAAAAAAATTGACCCATACCACTTATAGTGAGAAAAAATTGAATAGGTGGTAGGTATCCACTAGCAAACCAATGAGTAGGTTTTTGAGCAGAAGGGATATATAGCCTAATATTTGGAGATTATAAAAAATTAAACAGGACATAAAACTCATATTTATATTCCCATATTCTTTTATTTTTTAATTTTATGCATGTATGGCCTAAAACCATTAAAAATATGCATAAACTGCCTAAAAAGCTTCCAAAACAAACTTAAACATGGGTTTAAAAAATACATACATAATGGTACATCATAGGATCCATATGGCCTAGTCAAAGGCCAAAAATATATATTTAATTTCTATACAAAATACCTCCACTCCACTAATAAGAAATTTTGATAAATGGACAAACCCTTGTAGTAACAAACTCGTAAATGGATGGTTGCAACACCTTCAACTCTAATACCATAAAAGGAATGTCAAAAAGATCATTCCAAGACTCAGATTTGAAGTATTAACAACAATATCATCATAATAAGAGTTTTAATAGCTACAAATATGATACGTAAAGACAAAGACAATATCATATAATATCCATAAAATAACTTCTATATGTTAAAAATGAGAAACCTTGCATATATAGGCAAGGGAAAATAAGAAGTAAGTCAAACTAACCAATGTTGGATAAATTCACAAAAGGAAAAACTAGTAAAAAGACAAAAAAAATATATAAAACCTAGAAAACATGAGAACCAACTCTAACAATAGCAAATAATATCACATTTACAATGCCAATTCAATAACTACAATTACTAAATTCCCTTGATTTCAAAACTAAAATGAAGGCATGAGAGAAACATATACTAAATCCACTAAAAGTTCAAAAATAATTCTAATATCCTTACTTCTTCACAAAAAACCACTATAGATTTTAAATTTATCATTGCAACCCATGTGATCATATTTTGTTGAGTCATTTTATCAAATAATCATGAGCCTCACATATGCCCATATTTTATGTATATGTATATCAATGTGTTTGTAACTACAACAAAATTTACTAACATATCAAGTAATATTACTAAGATACTTGCCTACTCACAAAGCACAAACAATTTGTTAGAAAAGAACACTTGTCATTGCACTAAAATATTGACCTTTCAATTCCCAATACAAATGGCAAATAAGTACCCATGGGAGACAGTTAGTCCATGTCAAGTTGGAAATTAGTCCAATATGAATCTTGAGGGGGCACGTTGGTGATTAGTCCAAAAATCCCCCCCTCAACATTACCCAAGGGGATTCAAACCCATGACCATGGATCTGATACCAATTGTTAGAAAGGAATTCTTGCCATTGTGACAAAAGACCAACCTTTTAATACTTGATAGAAATGCTAGATAAGTACCCATAGGAGGTGGTTAGTTCATGTCAAATTGGTAATTATTCCAACATGAATCCTGAAGGGGGATGCTAGTGATTAGTCCAACATAATTATCCTATGTCCATCATTCAATTATTTGTTTGATAGATGTACATACACTAATATAAAAACCTTGAATTATTTGAAAAAATAATGAAATGACTACATGATATCCTAATGTAATGAATGAGCTACATATAATGTAATATTAGTTTTAAAATTTGGTAGCTTAAAGAAGACACATGAATTTTAATAAGTAAATGTAATAACTAAAGGATATCCAAATGCAACAACTGGAAAATTCTTTTAATTTCATAACCTACATGAAGCAAAATAAAACATATGACAACTACATATCAAGGTGTTTAAAACTAAAGCATATGATTAATATTTATTTTCCATTATGATTTGATGAATGTACATAGGATTATATAGAAAAAACTAATTATTGTGAAGGTAAAAACCTCTAATGCAATGTTGTATGAAAAACTAAAACATTGATATCATTTCATTAAAAATAACATCTACTAGAGTTACTAACATATCATTAAAAATTGTTAAGATAATTTCATATTTACATAACCCAAGTAATTATCCTAAATCCATCATTCAATCATGGGATGGATTGGGCATGGATCCAAGTTTTTTCCACAGTTCATAGGAACATTTGAGATTACAAAGTGACTAGGTTTGGTCACTTACATACATGCCTTTCCACCTAACATGTATAAGATGAATGATTTATTCCATGTATACATAGTGACAAAATATGTGACTAACATATCACATGTTTTATATTGGTCTTATTTATAGATGGATAATAACACTTTAGGGGTAGAGCCCATGAGGATTATCAATTGGATTTTACTTCAACTTCAATGACACATAGTTAATCAAGTAAATATCTAATGGGACCAATATAGCCCAGGTTTTGAAACTTTGGAATATGCATCAAATATATAATGTTTATATTCAAACCTATTTGTATGAAACTTTAGGTAAAACGTTTCCCAAGTTGGGATATTTTTTAATGCCCTACAGTAGGTCACTTATCATGTATACTTGTATGGGTTACTTTAAACTTATCAAGTTATTGCTTTGTCTCCCTAGAAATATCTATTTTACTATCATTAGATGTTTCAATGACATATTACACCTAAAGATACATGGAAATATGTAAATTTTATTATTTGACATGTTTATAGACTTAAATTACCTTGGGTATTATATTATTGGATGTATATTGATGTAATGATTACTAAAAAAATGCATTTTAATTACACCATGAATAATGACTATTAATGAGCCATAAAATGTCTCATTATATCTAATAAATGAATTCATTTTTCATAAATAATCTTCCTTATTTGTGGATTTGTATGTACATTTTATAACTCATTACTAATTCAAAATAAAAAATGAGTATTTTTCCTTGATTATTCTATGCAATTTAATATTGCCTATTTTTCTCCACTTTATCCTAACCTTTTACATGAAAGTTCACTAATTTTGTGTATACATGTCATCCCGATGTACTAGAGGCAAATACTATGTTTTTACAAAGCAAAAATACTTCAAAATATTAGTTCAAATTGGCTCTAATGATCACTAGGCTAGATCTAAAGATCACCAGTTTGGCTACAGTGATCACCAGTCTGGCTCTAGAGAACACTAGTCTAGATTTAAAGATGATTAGAATAGCTCTGGAGATGCTCATACCACTATTGAGGGCTTCCATGAGCTCAATAAAATACATTTTTAAGACTTTGCATCATGGTAAAAACCATATTTTCATAATCATAAGCATCTTAAGCTATTTTTGGAACATTTTTTAGAAGTTATATATAAACTTTCCAAAATTAGTATGTTTATTTATAGTCATAAGTATTTATATAAATTTTGCTAAAAACAATTGTAATTACTATAGTGGGGTTTGTTGCTAGAATATAAATGGTTTTAACTGCAAGAAAGAGTTATAACAAGAAGTAGCCAAAGATAGCTCATGTGAACCAATGCCAACACTCTTCCACTGATTTATCCCTTGAAATTTGGAAAGGACATTATTATCTTTCTATTTTTAATAAACAAGATCTTAGATATGGTTTTTTTAGGAGGTTAGTCTAATTTGATTAGTTATTGTAAAATAATTGTCACATATAAACAATGTCTTCTTGTTGGTATGAGAGGAATAGAACAAGAGTATGTAGCAAATAAATTATTGAAGGATAGAGTTAAGGTATTACATCATTGTAATCACTTTTAGAATTAATGAAGAATTGATTTTATGATATTTTTACAAGTCTAGTGTGATCTAATCATATTCGAAGGGAGAGCAAGGGAACACTCAACCAAGGAAAGAGGATGTATTTTGGTATTTATATGTTTATTTCATATTATTGTGTGTCTCAAAGTTTATCATTTGTTCTTTTATGAAAATTTTGTGTTTTACTTTAACCTTTAGGTCTATGTGTTTAGGCATGCATGTTTTAATCAAGTTTACTTTCATCACTTTAAATTCATAAGCACTTCTCTTTCAAAGAATTTACATTTAAGTAACTTAGATTAAAAGGTGTGTTTTCATTTCATGTAATTTATATTTATGAAAATATATTAGTTGTGTGTTTCTTTCAAAATTATTTCTATTTCCAGCTAAGTGTGTTTACCTTTACAAAAAATAGGTTAGATTTCAATTCAAGAAAGTAGATTAGACCTTTAGGATTAAATGATCCACAACTCCATCCAAACATATAATTATTAGTCACTATTTTGCATACATTATTGTTGACTATTATTAGACATAGACCTTAGTTTTATATGACATCAATTTAACTTGGTTAATTATATGAGGATTGACAACCCCATCATTTTTGGTGTCATTATTGGATGTTTTCTAGGTGTCAATAGGGTATAATATCCTAAACTAACAGTGAATAAATAGATATTAAAAGGGAAGATATATTCCTAAGAACCCTAAAAAAATCACAAACACCTATAGGTCACAAGAAGAAAGTGTACTAAAAGACCTTCTAGGAAAATAACTTTAGACTATTGAGGAATAACCATTGTTATCCTCACCCAAACTTTGGGACCATTCCCTAGAGGTAGGTGCATCCTTCCAAATGAATCATTTAATGATAAAGAATATTGTAAACCAAAGTATTTAATCCTAATCAAGTAGCCTTCTAGCCACTTTTAAAAATTCAACACCTCGCAGGAAAACCCTCTACAATATATATTAGGATACTATGGGAGATAATTTGGTAAACAGTCCACCAAATAGGGTTGTAGGAGGTAAAGTTCAACCACCAGGGAGAAATTTCACCTATCTTATTATCATATATCAATATGAGAATGTTACAACAAAGAACATATCCCCATCCATACTACTTACCTTTAGGGGATTATCCATAGAATACCCTAACCAATTTATGATTGAGTTTAGAGTATTGTGTCAGACTTATGATTACAAAACTAATAATCATAAACTAATTTTTTTCTCTTCTACAATCAAGGATTCAGTCATGAGATGGTTTATGGGTTTACAACTAAATTCTATTTATACATGGGATGAAATGCAAAATGGATTCTTAGACAAATATCAAGACTATTGTATAGTAACAGATAGAAAAGAGGAATTCTTCCATATAAAGCAAAAAGAAGATGAGAATATGGAAGACTCTTGATCATTTCCTATTACACATAGAAGATATGGATATGATTTAGAGGATATTTAATCAAAATGGGTTTCTTAAAATTATTGGATGATGATGATAGAGAATCCTTGAACTTAATGGTAAAATGAGACATAAATAAGTTAGGTCTCAATGCCATTGTTGAACTATGCAAGAATTACTCAAGAACAATAAGTAGCATTATCAAATAGAATATGGGGAAGGGAGAAATGATGTAGGGAAACCCATGGAGAAATTTTCAAACCTTAAAACAAAAATTTTGGTTTAATTAAATACCACACTATATATCTTAAAATCAAAATCTAATGTTGTTATTGAACCTCTATCTATGTATTTCCCAAAATGTAGATTGAAACATGTACCCCTAAGATTTCCGTCTTGATAGGATAGAAATGTGTGGATTTTGTGAAATAAATTACCATGATACAAAGAATTATATCCTCCTACCTATCTTAAATATTCAATTAAAATAATATACCCAACCAATAGAAGAGATCAATTATATACAAATACAAAGGAATAATTTCTCTTATAACCAAAATCCAAATCACTTTGTTCCTAAAACTCATTCTGATCCATGGATGATGACATGGGATAGAAAGACACCTCCATAAACATGGGGAATACCAACTTAGATTCCAAAATATTGGGAATAACCATAGACATGGGTATCACAATAATGGGTACCTCAAACATTCAATCAACAAAGGAGGTTTCTACCTTAAAAAGTATTGATGCTTCCTTCACCTACTCGGACTCCATAAACTAAAAAAGTAGCGCAACCTAGATTACCTACATAAATAGTATCAAACCCAAAAAATAGATATGTAGCCCCTATATATGGGACTAAATAATAAGGAACTATGGGGGTCAATGCTATTGACTATAGTAATATTCAGTTACATTCAAGAAAGACATTGATTAGTCTTCCAATCACCATGGATTCCATAAACAAATCAATAATGGGTACCTCAAACATTCAATCAACAAAGGAGGTTTCTACCTTAACAAGTATTGATGCTTTCTTCACCTACTCGGACTCCATAAACTAAAAAAGTAGCGCAACCTAGATTACCTACATAAATAGTATCAAACCCAAAAAATAGATATGCAGCCCCTATATATGGGACTAAACAATAAGGAACTATGGGGGTCAATGCTATTGACTATAGTAATATTCAGTTACATTCAAGAAAGACATTGATTAGTCTTCCAATCACCATTACAAAAATAATAATTAGAAAAGGGATTCCAAGACCTATTACTAATACAATCAAATAGAAAGAAGATATTCAATAAAAATAAAAGCTTCATGAAGCTACTCCTTCACCAGTGCATTTTCTTGAGAGAGTTAAGGAAACGACAAATCAAATTGAATCTGACTTAGTCTAGAAATTAAGGAAAGTAAGTATTGAGATACCACCAGTGCAAGAAATAAGGGACATTATAGAACTCAATAAAATCATCAAAAGTTTGTGTATTAAAACCCTAGGGAGAATAAATCAATATCCCAAAACCATACAAGTATATGGAAAACTTGTTAACCTTTTAGCAGGTAAATTACTTCTACCAAAATATGAAGACCTTAGGAGTCCAATGATCATTATAGCTATAGGAAAGAAGGAGATATCAAATGTGTTAGTGAACCTAAGATATGTTATCAATGTTATGACATCAAACACATTGAAATCACTATCCCTTACTAGATTACAACTGATTACTATGGTATTATATATGGTTTATCAAGCTATTACCAAATTGGAGGGAACCATAGAGGATGTCTTAGTAACATTAGAATCTTTAGAATAACTCATGTATTTTATGATACTTCAACCAAAGAGTCAAAAATTAAGTTATCCATTAATCCTATGGAGACCATGGTTGGCCACAGTTCTATCCCTCATAGATTGTAGATCTAGAAATATGACCATTTCAAATGGATTAAAATCAAAGAAAATTTATTTGTACCCACCTACAAAACCATCTCTAGATTTCACATATAACTTATGGGTAGATGAACTAGAGAAAAATAATAATAGTATTTCCCTTTGGCCATGGTAGTAGTAAAAGACCACATGAATGAGTTAGAAAAGGAGTTAATGAATTACATTGAAGAAGTCAGTCTAGCTCTAGAGATCCCAGTCTAGCTCTGGAGATACCTAGTCTAGCTCTAGAGATGTTGAGTCTGGATCTGGAGATGCCCAGTCTAAAGATGGATATTATCAAGAAATATTTAAAAGGTTACCAAAATAATTCTAAGGATACTCATAATAAAATTTATGATCACACACCTCTCCAGTAGGTCATCGTTAGTTTGGCACACAATAGTCAAGAAACTTTTCTTTCAATTTTTTTTGGTCCTCAAATAGGTGTGAATTAAGAAGGAGAATCCTTTCTTAAAAACACACCTTCCACATGTTACAACCTCATATTTTACCATTGAAATATATTATGAGTTAATTTAGGCAAGTTAGTTCCATCTATCCAGGGATAAAATAATTAGCAATCCAACTAGGAAAAATGTTAAATATAAATAGTTGGCTAGATAATGAGCAAGAAACTAAGGTATTTGAAATTCTAAAAGTCTATACAAAAGCCTTTGATTTTGAATATAGTGACATGAAATGCATTAACTCAACTTTTTTTACTCATCAAATTTACATGGAATACACCAAAATAGTAAGACAACCATAGAGAAGAGTCAATCCAACACTAAGGGACATGGTCAAAATAGAAATAGAAAAACTATTGCAAGTAGGATTCATCTATCCCATATCAGATAGTCAATTGGTCTCACCACTTGTAATATTACCAATTAAACATATAAAATTGTGAATATGTATTGATTATAGGGATCTTAACAAAGCTACCATGAAAGGCTAATTCACTTTACCCTTCATAGACTAATTTCTAGATAAATTAGCTAAGAATAAATTATTTTCCTTAGTGGATGGATTTAGTGGATACAATCAAATAATGGTAGCTCTAAAAGATAAAGATAAAGCAACCTTTACATGTCCTTATGGGACATTTGCATATATAGTTTTACCCGTTATCCTATGCAATATGCCAACTACTTTTTGAAGAGCAGTATTAGTTATATTTATTGATCTAACAAATAAGTGTGTTGAAGTATACATGGATGAATTTATATTGCATGGTAATTATTTTTATTAAACCTTAAAAAATCTAGATAAAGTGTTAACCAGGTATTAAAAACATTAACTATCCTTAAGTAATGAGAAATTTCTTATGATGGTTTATCAAGGAAAATTCTTAGGCCATCACATCTTAGTTCAAGGAATACAAGTTGACTTTAAAAAAATGAAGTTATCTCACATCTGCTTACACCTAAAAACTAACATATATCAAAAAAAATTTAGGACATGAAAGATACTATAGGTATTTTATATAATATTTTAGTAAAATAATTGCATCTATGTTTTACTCACTAAGGATAGTAAATATATGTGGAATGACAAGTGTTAACAATATTTTGAATCAATAAAAGAAAAATATATTTTTTCTCTAATATTGAGAGGTCTTAATTGGGAGTAGCCTTTTCACATACACACATATGCCTCTAACATTGATATGGGGGTAGTCTTTGGACAAAAAGATGAGGAGGGTAAGATGTATGCATTTTATTACATTAAAAAGAATTTAACTCCTACTAAAAGGGAATTTATCTACTATTAGCTTTTATCTATATCCTAAACAAAATTCATCATTATATCACTAGATATAAAATATTTATATACACAAATCATTCAACTATAAGGTATCTAATATATGAACCAGTGATAAGAGGTATGATCATTATATGGTTACTACTGTTGTATGAATTTGATATCATAATCATTGATAAGCCAAGAAAATTTAATGTAATTAATAACTTTTTGTCAAGGTTGAATGTTTTAGGTGAAGATGAACCAGTAGAGGATAGTTTTCTAGATGATCAGTTGTTCATAATTTCAGCACACACACCATGGTTTGCTAATATGGCTAACTATTTAGCACAATAAAATTTCCTTGTGATTTCAATCATAAATAAATAAAACATCCGATTAGAAAAAGTGCTAATAATAAATGGCTTAGAATTGTTTTGTTTAAATGTGAATCTAATATGGTGCTTCTCATGTGTGTAAGAGAAGATGAAATTTATGACATCCTAAGATATTACAATGATGAACCAAAAGGAGGAAACTATTTAGCCAAAAGGATTATTCATAATATCCTTGGGGATAGATACTATTAGCCTTTAATTCACAAAAATGTGAAAAAATATATTTGGAAATGTGATTCTTGCCAAAGGATGGGTAACCCACATTTTCTAAAGAGATGCCCCCTCCATCCTCAAGTAGTTTTATGACCCTTTGAGAAATGGGGGTTGGATTTAATTGGATCCATTGATCCAACATCTCAAGGAAAGGAGTACATCTTAGTATGTACTGATTATATCACCAAGTGGGTAGAATTCCAATCTCTACCATTTGCTCATGAATAAATAGTTGTTGATTTCTGTACTACAAGATCATGTAATGTTTTGGATCACCTAGAGTAATAGTATTAGATCAAGACCCTCAATTTACATCCAACATGATCAAAGGCTTCACATAACACTACCAAATTAATCACTATAATTCATCACCATACAATCATCAACATAATGGTTAAGTAGAGGTTACCAATAGAAATCTATAAAACATTTTGACCAAGATAGTGGGCATCAATAGAAAGGATTGGAAAAGCAAGCTAAATGAAGTAATTTGGGCCTACAACACTACATGTAAAACCACCATAGGTTTTTCCCCATATGAACTTGTGTATAGAAAAATCCATTACTTATAATTGAATTTGAATTTAAAAAACTAATAAAAATAATGGATATAGGCATATATCTATATGAAGCATAAGCATATAAAATTCTTCAACTAAATAAACTAGATGAGATTAGACTAGAGGCATTGTATCAAATAGAAATTTTTTAACATCAGAGGAATGCATGGCATGATATTCATATCAAGGAAAGGACTTTAAAGGAATGAGATTTAACCTTGTTATTTGATTCAAATTACTAGTATTTCAAATGTAAAATCCATACTATATGGTTAGGCCCTTAGTAAGTAGAAAAGGTTTTTGACAATGGATTAGTTCAACTATTGCCAATTGATGGGAAAAAATAACACACTTGGTAATTGGACATAGGTTGAGGATCTATCATTAACCTCCAAGAAAGGATGATTTTTTCAAATAGATACAATCTCAAAAATAATTTGGATATATGTAAGAAACTTGTTGTTCCATCATAACCAAGGAATGAGATTTTGAGACCAATAAAGGATGGTGATTGAAAATTTGTAAATGGCAGTCTTCTCCCCAGAATATATATATATATAAATAAAAAGAAGTGAAAAAGTTAAAAACCAATAAATGGCAATTTTTTTGGGAACAAAGCAATAAAATAATACTCCTAGTTGACTTGTATAAAAACTTAAATTAACTTGTGTGGTTTTTTATCATAGGAAAAGTGGTAGAACTAAGAAGAAAGACAAACCAAAATAAATTCAAGGTAGTTGTATTTCATTATTCTATGAGTAAGATTTTTTTTGAGTTTAATAAGTCATTTAATCCACTCCCAAAAAGAAGACTACTCTGACTAAGGACATGCCAAAGGGAGGTCTTTTCAAAAAGCTACAAAGATATTTTATAAAAATATATGTGTACAATTGGATGTATTTTATAATGTACTTATAAAAATATATAATGACACTAAGGTGATGAGTTCTGAGCAATCATGAGGAAAAATTATTTTTTTTACGATTCATCATGATGGAGACAGCTCGAGGCATGAACCAAATCAAGAAAGGGACTAACAAAAAAAATTTGTACGAGGGAAAAAGGATAGGGATAAATTTGGATCCTATCAAGACACTCCACATGGGGATATTAAATATTTATCTTGCCTCAAGCTGTCTCATCTCACATATTTCTCAAGCTCTAATATATTTCATGAGCCAAGGTACTTAATTATAGAATGCTTCAATGTGCCTTGTTTTATTCTTTATTAAATAATATTATGCTCTATTGATGACAAAAGGATCTCACTTTCTAACCTAATAATTCACTCCTCTAAATTTATTCCCAAGGGTTACTCATAGAATCAAAATATTCTTGAAAAATACATAGGATGGGCTAGAAGAAGAAGTTAGAACCAGAATCCATATCATCATTATTATAATATAAGGTTGTGGTAGTCATTTTTTAGGAAGCTATGTGGTTGGAGTTTATTAAGAAATGACAAGGCTGTGATGATTAGTTATTCAAGGATTTATCATCAACCTTGAGTGTGAATATACTAAGATTAAATGCATCAAGATTCCTATTAAAAACATTATAATTAGTTGGCTCTTAAGGGTTTTAGAAACATGGATGAGGATTGTATGGAAATCCACATTTAAATACCTAATTAATATCTTCCATGGAGAAGTATAACCCATACCTAAACTAATTTTTACCCCTCAGTCAATAGATAAATTTTTCCAAAATCATGGAGGACAGTTGCATTTTGGGTCATCAAATTTTTTACTTGTGATGAAAAATATGGTTCTCTTGGAAGGGATGCAATGAAAATTTTAAACTATCTAAAATAAGGAATACATAACTTAAATTGAGGGTCAATTTACTATATTTTATCTATGGATCCATTTAGGTCATGGTAGGAAATTATGTACAAGGTTTAGCCTCTATTAGACACCATGGATTAATTCATCTCATATTCTAACACCACTTCATAAAGAAGACTAATCAAAATGTTAAGTGGGAATCATTTATACACAATAACTTGAAGAAGAAAACTAAGGTAAAATTTAGACCTTTTTACTCCTCTCTCACACCTAGATCTAACCTAAATGAATAAATTAATAGTGAAGAGCCATCTGCAAAAGCATTCTACAAAAGCAGTGAGAAAAAAGAAATTAAACATAAGGACATCTAGAGTGAGATTTGTATAAACTCTAGAACCTATTATTGATCAAGCACTCATCATGGAAATATTTTATGAGGATGAATGAGCTTTAGATATATCTCAACCTAGGGTTTTAGTAATAATTTCAATAAGGAAGACTCTAATGGAAAGGTCAAGATCAAAAACCTTGCCTAGAAGAAAAAGAAGGCTCATCCTACCTGAAGAGGATGACATGGATAGAAGTGTTGCAGAGACTCTTGGTAGTCTCAACCAAGGTCAACCTTTTAAATCTCTAAATATAATAGAATAGGAGGTTATGGAATAACCCTTAATTGGTATTGAGGAATTGGAAACCATTACATAAGAATTTATCAGTAGAGGAAAATGTAGAATAGCCCCTTCCATATTCTTCATTTAAGCCACCATTAGACAAAGGGAATGCTGAAATTATAGAGGAAGAAAATCAAACTTATATCCATGATGAGGAAGAATATGTATATCAATCCATGATTGTATCAAGAGTAGAGGCATCTATAAAACAACACAAAGAGGAAATATCCTTACTCAAGTAAACGTTACAAGGTAAGGAAGAAGCTATCCAATATTTATAAGATGAGTTAGAAGAAACTAAAATTTAGTTTCTCAATAAAGATAAATAAATAGCTTCATTAAAACAAAAAAATATGGCACCTAAAAAAAAGTGGATTATGATGTGCAAACACTATTATCCTATGATGATATCATGGACACTTGGGAAAAAACATGTCAAACCCTCAAGGGTGTGAATGCAGAGAATAGGAAGATGAAAAAAGATCTTGAAGAGGAGAGAAAACAAAAATAAATAATAGAATCCACACTACAAATAAATTTTGAGTTGGGTGAAAAACTCCTAGCTTGTAAAAGGTCTACCTCTAAGTATGTTCTCTTTATTCAAGAAAAATTCTATAGATGGTAATTACTAAGAATTTTATGTGGTCCCCCTATGACCTAAAAGATGATAATGATTTTATGGAAGCTTATCACACTTTTAATCATAAGAAATGAAATATTTTATGTGAGTTTTATTTATGTAAATTTATCCTAAGACACATGTCCTTCTTTATAATTAACATATTTATCTGAGAAGCACAGATTAAAGCTTTCATCTCCACCCTATAAAATCAAATTGCCTGGAGTGAAATAATAGAAGAATATTTTTTACATGTCAAAACTATTAGAATTTATATGCGACCTAATTTCCCTAATCTAGGTAAGCTGCTCATAGACTTTTGAAGTCTTTTATATATCCCTAATATTAGGGAATAACATCCACACATCTTGAGGAAATGAATCTCTCATTTTGAGGAGTATGTTCAGTATCATTTTAATAATACCATTGTTGCTTGTGATTAAAGATGGGATACATTGAGTATTCCTTTGAAAATAAGGGAGGTTATTTCTCCCAATAACCTTAAATGGTGTATAAAATGAGCCAGGGTTGTCATCACATTGATATAAAAACTTGATAAAATACATGGGAAAGAATGGATTGGCATGTGATATAGACCAACATTAATTCTCAGTCCTATGCCCTCATGGAAAAATACAATAAATTAGGTAGAAGAATAGTTTGAATGGTGGAAAACTCAAGTTAGAGTATACAAAGGTTATATCATCACAACACAAATACATCAAGATACTTATTATGACACTTATGATCTTAGTAAGAAATTGAGAGATAATGTATATGGTAGAGAACATAGGGGATCTTAGCTTGCAAGAGGACTTGAAAAAGGTAAAGTGTGGAGGAAATGATGAGTCCATAAAATGGCTCATTATATCCAAGAAATGACTTCATTTTTATTAAATAATCTTATTTTTTTGTGGATTTAGATGTATATTATATAACTCATTAATAATTCAAAATGTAAAATGAGTACTTTGCCTTAATTATTTTGTGCAAGTTAATGGCCTATTTTTCACCACTTTGTCCTAACCTTTTGCATAAAAAGCCACCAGTTTTATACTTATAGGTCATCCAAATGTACTAGAAGCATATAATGTGTTTTGGAAAAGTAAAAGGACTTCAAAATATTAGTTTATAATAGCTTTAATGGTTACCAGGATAGCTTTAAAGATCACCAGTTTGTCTCCATAGATCACTAGTCTAACTCTATAAATCACAAGTCTAGATCTGAAGATGCTTAGATTGGTATTGAAGGCTTCTAAGAGCTTGACAAAATAAAATTTTAAGAATTTATATCATGTTTAAAACCATATATACTTGATCAAAAACATCATATTCTATTTTTGAAACATTTTCTAGAAGTCTTATATAAACTTTCCAAAATTAGTATGTTTATTTATAGCCATAAGTATTTATAGAAGTTTTACTTAAAATAATTGTAAGTATTATAGTGAGGTATATTTATAAAATACAAATAGTTTTAACTAAAATAAAGAGTTTTAACAAGCAACATCTAAATATAGCATGTGTGAACCAATGCCGTCACTCTTTTATCAATTTGTCCCTTGAAAAATGAAAAGGATGTTGTTATCTTTCTATTTTCAATAAACAAGATCTTAGTTAGGTATGGTATTGTTAAGAGGTTAGTTTATTTTGATCAGTTGTAAAAGTGTCATCATATATAAACATCTTCTTGTTGATATGGGATGAATATAACAAGAGTACGTAGCAAATAAATGATTGAAGGATAGAATTAAGATTTTACAGCATTGTAAGCACTTCCATAATTGATGAATAATTTATTTCATAATATTTATGCAAGTCTAATTTGATCCAATCCTATTATAAGGAAGATCAAGGGCCCATTCAACCAAGGAAGTAGGATTTATTTTGGTATTTATATGTTTATTTCATATTATTGTGTGTCTTAGAGTTTGTCTTTTATTATTTTATGCAAAGTATTGTGTTTTATTTTCATATACAGGTATGTGTGTTTATGCATGTGTGTTTTAATTAATCTTAATTTTAGCACTTTGAATTTCTAAGAACTTCTCTTTTAAAGCATTTACATTTAATTAACTTAGATTAAAAGGTGTGTTTTCATTTCAGGTAATTTATATTTATGCAAACAAATTAGTTGTGTTTATTTCAAAATCATTTCCATTTATAGAAAAGTGTGTTTACATTTACAATAAATAGATTATATTTCAATTCAAGAAAGTGATATAACCAAGATTAGGAGGAATGAACAGAAATATATTCAAGAAAGCAAAAAATTAATTTTATTTATGTATAATTGTAAGCTTAAAATATTACAAAAAGAGTTGGCTATAAAAAACAACCAATGGGTGAACCAACTCATAAATAAAAACATAAAAAACTACACATTTGGATCATTATAAATAATCCAACAAACTCCCCCTTGATCCAAAGGGGTATAGAAAGACTGAAGCATTAAACTGTGAGTCATCCAAATAGATTCTATTGCAATTACAACTGGTATACTATGCATCCTAGACTAATCAACACCGTGATCATCCCCACACTAAATTAGAAAAAGATCGTGCTCTATCAAAATACATTGATCCTCACATAGAATCCATCTAAAAAGTGATTTCCCCAGTACTATGTATGGCACATCTCAAACTGATGCCCACCAATCTCCAACATCTCTTATAGGCCTTTGCTCAACACTAACAATGTTAACAACTCAATGCTAACTTGTACCATAACCATCGATGTCTAATCAAAATATAATATGCAATATCTTCTCCCCCTATCAAATGAGAGGTGAGAAGCCATGTAACAAATAAACCAAGTACAAACCACTAAAATAATCCATATCAAAGATCATATCAACACTAGATCTATGAAAGCAAAGTATACAATCTAAAAAAGGCTACTACATCAAATCCCAATCTTGAGCCTAGTAGCTTGCACAAGATGGGTGTGTTATCATCTCAAAATATATAGTCATCAACTATGGAGTAAGAAACTTCATAGTCATCCCATCCATCAGAAGAATATATAGAAGAATAGCCAAAAGAGTGACCAGAGTGACTAGAGTGATCAATAATGTTTGATTCTACCTTATATCGATGTCAAAAGGACCTCCTTTTGGAGGGGAACTCTATAGATAAGTGTCTTATGCCACCATAATTATATCATATTCTCTCACATCCACTAGAACTAGAGGAAGAATATCCACATGAAGAAGAATTCCTGTGCTTGTGCTTGTGTCCATGTGAATGTTTATGGTGATGCTCATGATTTGGAGAACCAGAATGATGTCTATACTTAAGAGACCTTGAATGATCCCTATGTATAGAATGATGCTTATATCTTGAAGAACCAGAGTGATGATTATGCTTAGAAGTGTGCCTCTAAGAGTGTCTTTGTTTCTCTTTGTGTCTTCTATGGGGCTCATACAATGGATTTCCTATTTTGTAATAGTATGCCTCCTCAGTAAATTTTTTCTTTGTAAATTGTCACTCATGTTGAGTGAGAGACTCACAAATGGAATCAAAATTAGATTTGTTAAGCTTATCATTAAACTATAAAATCTCCAAAAAATTCTTGTAGCTAGGGATAAGACCATTCAAAACAATTGAAATGAGCATTTCATCATCAATTTTCCTACCAGTAGTGCTATATTCTTATTTCAAATTCTTAATGTGTGAGACATATTTTGAAACATCTTCATCATCAGAGAGTATAGTGTTGAGTAACTACATAAGAAGGTCAATTTTCTTATAAGTAAGTTTTTTATCATACAAGTATTTTAGAGCTTTCCATGCTTTCCAAGATTTAGATTTGATGGCTTCTATGTGAATTATAACTTGAGCACTGCAAGTTGATTTCAATAAAGCAACAACACTCTTGTCATGTTTATGAAATTTTACAAGTTTCATGGCTTTGATGGGCAATGTTGGTTGCTTTTCAACTACTTCTTATAAGTCATTGAAAATTAATGTGTTTTTTCATGTTCATTAACAATTCAATATAATTTTTAGGAGTTAGGCATCTAGTGTCATAAATGAG
Source organism: Torreya grandis (assembly GCA_037957365.1). Taxonomy (NCBI): domain Eukaryota; kingdom Viridiplantae; phylum Streptophyta; class Pinopsida; order Cupressales; family Taxaceae; genus Torreya; species Torreya grandis. Next base: position 66,175 of record JARHVA010002810.1, on the reverse strand, counting down.
GCTCACAATTTTAGCCATGATGTAGAAAAAATTGAAGAGTAAGGCATGTTATCAAGGTCTTGCCTTTACCTTCAAAATAGTTTCCCTTTTACAAGAGTTTCCTAAGACTTGTAAAAAATTACACCTTATAACTCCTATTACACCCTTATTTCTCCATTTCCATTGAAAAATATTATTATATCCTTATAACTCCTTTTAAAAAAAATATACCAATAGGTTTTGAGCCATAGACCTTTTTAACTTCTAAAGTTTCACAAAACATCTTCCACCAATTACTCTATAATTATTTTTAAAAAAATTATGGAAGATATGCTATTTGAACTTTGTATTTTTTTATTATTGAAATAAAGTAAAATAAATTACTGTATGTAAAATTGGCACTTGTATTTTTACTTATACATAATTTTAAAAATGCCTTGCCTTCCATGGAGCTCACCAAAAAAATGAAATTATTTTGGAATCTTTATAATGTTTAGGCCATATTACCTTCATTGTGTCTTGGGTCTTTGATAATTTTTTTAAATTTGAATTGCCATGCCAATATTGGATGCCAAGCATAGTATATATTACTATAGAATATTGAATTATCTCTTGGCTATAAGATCAAATTTTATTTACTTCTATGTTGTGTTTATCTGCATCAGAAACTACTTTCAAGTGTCGTACAAGGATTTCACCTATTGAAGGAAATTGCATTGAACCTGATTGAATTTTTGTTTCTATACAAAATTAAATTAATGGTATTTTCAAACACATGGTGACACATTTTTACACATTTTACTACATTCAAATACTTTTTACCATGCTTCTATGAAGGAATTGATAATATCAAAAATAACTTTCTATTTTACACCAATCATCTGGAAAAAAATCACTCGTTGTGGATAAAAATAAATGATCTAATGCATTATATACTTGTTGTAAAGGTAAAAAAAATAACTTATCTGATTTCAATGATTTAATAATGTTGTCTTTAAAAAAATGTTTCACCCTTTTAGCATGTCCTTTCTTCTAGCCTATGATTTTAGCACTCATTTTTCACCAGATGATGTCGTGATTATTTTGACTGCAATTTTTGTCTTTGCAAGTGCATTCCTTGGTTTGATCCTCTATAACTTTAGATCATAGTGTTGTATACCTCATCTTAAGTGCTAAGCTTTGATACCACTAATATAACCAGGATTAGGAGGAATGAATAGAAATATATTTAGGAAAGCAAAAAATTAATTTTATTTCTATACAATGGTAAGCTTAAAAGCTTACAGAAAGAGTTGGTTATAAAAACCAACCCATAAATAAAACCAAAATAAAAACATAACAAACTACACATTTGGATCATTAAAAAATAATCCAACAGAAAGTAGATTAGACCTTTAGGAGTAAATGATCCACAACTCCCCCCAATTATACAATTGTTAGTCACTATTTGGAATACCTTATTTTTTATTTTTGTTGGACACTAACCCTGGTTTGATATGACATCAACTTGACTCAGTTGATTAAATAAGAGGATTAAAAACCCCATCAACTATTGAATTTTTTGTTGATTAAATGTTGAGATTTATTATACTTTTCATAAAACATAAGTATCATATAGAATTCATAAAGTGAAACTTTTACATACCACGTACACCCCCAATCGTCAATTTTTAATACTCACATCTAATTAAATAACCCATTAGCATAAGGGGTATGTCTAAATTACCTTATTTTCAAGACATGTTTTATACCCCTAGTTATTTCTACCTATCATATGTGGGTGGAAAAGTGTCCATATTAAAAGGTGAAAAATATTGACTCCACAACACACTTTTATATAGGAAAATAAATTCAAAAGACCTAAGTATGATCGTAATTAAATATTTATATTTTTATTAGGGTTAAATATAATATCCTTCACTTTGGTATATCCTTTCATGCAATTATGCATTAAATAAGTGGTACTTACCTAATTATGCTTATGTGATGTAGAGAGAAAAAAGGGAAATTGGAAGCTTATATGGTTAATTTTATGAATTATGGTTTTATGGGTAGTTACCACTATGCACATCTCACCAAAATAATGACATGAAAAATACCTACATATATATAATAAATTATAGGTTTTAAATATGCCCTAGTGAAAATTGTAGCTAATTAACATTACAACTAAGTAATTGAACAAGAAATGTGTGTGTGTGTGTGTGTGTGTGTGTGTGTGTGTGTGTGTGTGTGTGTGTGTGTGTGTGTGTGTGTGTGTGTGTGTGTGTGTGTGTGTGTGTGTGTGTGTGTGTGTGTGTGTGTGTGTGTGTGTGTGTGTGTGTGTGTGTGTGTGTGTGTGTGTGTGTGTGTGTGTGTGTGCGTGTGCGTGTGTGTGTGTGTGTGTGTGTGTGTGTGTGTGTGTGTGTGTGAGAGAGAGAGAGAGAGAGAGAGAGAGAGAGAGAGAGAGAGAGAGAGAGAGAGAGAGAGAGAGAGAGAGAGAGAGAGAGAGAGAGAGAGAGAGAGAGAGAGAGAGAGAGAGAGAGAGAGAGAGGACTAAAATGAACACACCTAGGTGTTGTAGTTGAGTTATGGAATTAGGAAAATATTATGAAACTGACACAAAAGACACTCCTAAAACATTATTATTATTTACAATAGGGTAAAAATTAGTATAGGGTTAATTACATGTCTAGGTCAGAATCAGTAGTGGGTTGAGTTTGTTCATTGATTATGCCCTCTGCTATTCTATAGGCTCTATAACATATTATACCTTTGTGTAAACTAATAATAATATATATTCTTACTTTTCTTTACTAATATGACTAAAAAAACCTTTCTTATTTATTTTTCCTTTGATATTGATATAATCCTTAACAAATGTATGCATAATATATTATGTGTAAGTTAGTTGTCCCCTCTTGAGGATTTGTAGCCAGACATTTGAAATCAATACTTTATGTAGTTTTAGTGCTTGTGAGTGAATCCCAACCCAATGAAAGATAAGACTTCACCTCCTCTTGATATATAATATAATGTAAAATATATGTTTTAATGTGACCTTCTCTTGGGACAAGATGTGATGGTACAAGACTTAAATTAATGTTGATGCAATGCACACTTAATGTGAAAAATAATTAGATGAATGTATATAAATCTTGATAAGGTTAGATGATTATGCTCTAGATAAATGGCTTGTTTAATATGACACATAATAAATATGCAATGAGTTAGGATAGATTTGTAGAAATATGGCTCTATAGGATACTTTGAACATGGGCCAAACCTAAAAGATAGTGATAAGTGAAATTTAAGGAATGTAAAATTATCCCAAGGCAAAAACAATCCATAAAAGGATGAGTGTTATATTTGGTGAAGGGATAATTTTGTCCAGGACAAAATAAATAGATCTATGATTATGACCTAGAAGGGAAAAAGACTTAAAATAGAGATGAAGTAGAATAAATGATGATTGTATGAGATCATAGTGTTGAAAATTCATAGATTTAGGTGTACCTATGGAAATATATATGAATAAAGGCCATTAAAAATCTAATATGGTTAAGGAGTATGAAAATATCCAAATGTATACAAGTACCCCAAGTGTGGAAGTGCATGACATATACATGATATAAATGGTTCTTGTACCAAAATCATGTATCTACATAATGGCCCACTTTGATGTGTGTATGTATGAATACATGTGTGAATCAAAGTAAAACATAATTGAAACACATAGTTGCACTTACCTAAGGGATGGAAGGATGGATGTTGGGATAGGCTTCAATCATATTATAGTGAATCTAATATACTTACAACAATCATGAATGTATGCAATTATTCACTGTGTTAATAATTAGTGTGAATATAGTAAAATAAAATAGAAACTATAAAATAATAAGAGGAATGAAAACCCCTAATGATGGGTAAATAAAATTGTCAACCTTGGGAATATCCTAGGTATTGAAACTAAAAAATGAAGTTTAAGCACTAAAGCATTTTAAAATGGAACTTTCTAACATAAAAGATTTTATAATGAAACATAAAAACATAAATGTAATTTTGATCATAGAATCAAATATATAGCATTTCTTGGTACTTATTATTAAACTTGTAAAATAACCATCCATGCGAATATGAATCTAGGTATAGAATAACTAGACGTATACCCCCCTTTTAATGTGAATGATTAGTACATGTTTCTAAAATCACTTATCTCAAAATAGAGAGTGATTCACATCAATTTTTATCATATAAATATATCCAAATTTGGTATAATGTTTCATAAAATGTTTTCTAAACACATTTATGTAGCTATAAAAAATATCAAGTAAATCTCAATAGTAATATGCAACCTCATGTGAGGATGAGATAGTGAGGGATAACTAATATTACCAAATATAACTTAGTAAGGATTAAAAATATATGGTCTTAATGGAAGTACCCAATATATTTATTTAGTACCCCATGTGACTAGGTGTAGGTAAGATCACATAGTCTTGATATAAGTTGTGTTAGATCAATAGGCACATGGGTGTAGTAAGATCTATTTTTGTAAGATATAAATAATAAACTATAACATATATGTAAGTAAAATATTTCATTAATGGAATAATAAAGTATAGACAATATCAATGAAGCTCATGGGGTATTTAGTGGTATGATTCCCCTAATGACATGAAAAGGTAAGGACAAAAGTTATTCCCCAATGTAGCATTGTGCATCTAGGCGGGAAAGATATAAAAAATTAAGCACATATACAAATAGTAGTTGTATGCCCTAGTAGATTCATTTTATATACCATGGAAATGTATTTAAAAAAAATATTATACCTTAATTAGTTTCATGGATGATATGGATCATGACACCAAGCATAATATATCATATAGTATAGGCAACATAATCAAACATACTCATGAAATCATACATATAATAGAAAATCATTGAGAGAAAAATCCCCATAAACAATAAATGACATGACATGATGATAAGAGGATCATCTATGGAAAATATTGGAAAATAAATCATCAAATAACATGTACAAGAAAAAACAAGTATAAGCATGTAAACATAGACAATCAAGAAAATCATAAGGAACATAAGAGAACATGCAATGTATCCATGTAGCACATAGGATGTAGGGTGGAACAAGATATGCATAATTGATATATGATATAATTTTGTGTGTGTGTGTGTGTGTGTGTGTGTGTGTGTGTGTGTGTGTGTGTGTGTGTGTGTGTGTGTGTGTGTGTGTGTGTGTGTGTGTGTGTGTGTGTGTGTGTGTGTGTGTGTGTGTGTGTGTGTGTGTGTGTGTGTGTGTGTGTGTGTGTGTGTGTGTGTGTGTGTGCGTGTGCGCGCGCGCGCGCGCGCGTGTCTGTGTGTGAGATCAATGGATAGTAGGAAGGATATTGCTTAAGACCCATCGTAAAGATATTTTACAATATAAGGCATTCCACAAATGTGAGAATGTCCTCATGTGTTAGTGTAAATGTAATCTTATAAAAAATTTAAGTCTATGATCATATATAATATGTATATCTTATATCTCACCCATGAAAAAAATTAACCAATTCAGCACACAATAATTCTATATTTAATCAAGACATCATTTCATTATAAATTTTTTACATATATATGATGAGTAACTCCTTAAATCAAGGAGTCTAACTTATCCTCAATAACCATCATAAGTTAGACTCCTTGAGGATAAGTTAGACTCCTTGCTTTAAGGAATTACTCATCATATATATGTAAACTTTTTATAATGAAATGATATCCTGATTAAATATATAATTATTGTGTGCTGAATTGATTAATTTTTTTCATGGCTGAGATATAAGATATACATATTATATATGATCATAGACTTTAAAATTTTTATAAGGTTATATTTACACTAACACATGAGGACATTCTCACATTTGTGGAATGCCTTATATTGGAAAATATCTTTACAATGGGTCTTAGAGAGTAACTCCTTGAGGATACGTTAGACATTCTCCTCTAATATCTCATGACCCATTATTCTCTTGTTCATGTATCTATGAGTTTTTATCAAAACTCACTCACACACATTATATTATCCTAGATAATATAACTACTCACTAAATAACTACACACATTAAAACATTATATTATAAACCCATTAACACTAAAAAATTCCTAACATTACTCCCCTTAGTTTGAATGTGGGTGAAGAGAAATTTATCCTACAAAT
>JARHVA010002810.1:15000-55000 GCA_037957365.1 Torreya grandis | reverse complement strand
TAACTGCACCAATGATACCATCTAAGATGTGTTCATTAAAAATTATTGGTTTATGTGTTGGTAGTACCATGTGAATAATGTCTTGCTTCTTATTATCATGGTTCAAACTTGAATTGTTAAATATTTTCAATCATTGATTAGGTTGATGGGTTCATTTAATGTTGTATTATGACCTTCCACTTGAATAATATTACTATCTATTATATTTTGTCTTATGTTTCAATGACTAGCATTGATTGGTATAATTTCCTAAATATCTATGGTAATCAAAATATTAAATTATGTCATATTTTTTATAGCTCAAATTTTCACCCTTGAGGGGGTGATTCAAGCCCTCTCAACTTGAGCTATGAAATGGGATTAATCTTAGGTTGTTGGTGACCTCTAAGTGGCATAAAAAAGGGTCATTAACAAGTGTCAAGCACTCATGACAAGAGTTATAATCAAGAATTAGGTTATAGAATAGTCATATAAGGTCTTCAATGACATGTTTTTCGTTCTTTATGATGCTTCATCTTGGATATTGCATAAGAGTTTGACACATCTTATTTATTCTTTAAACTTCTCTCCTCTTAGCATTGGAAAGTGACAAGTGGCATTCCTTGGTCATCAACTTACCTTGAACTCCCATTTTCTCATGTTATTGACACTTTTCATCTGATTAGGAATCTTCTTATACTGAAATTGAAATTATGATCATACCTCCTTAGGTGTCTTGAAACCCATTTGATCTCACTACACCTCTCTTGCTCAAATGACTCAAATATTGATTTCATCTTCATGAATGCAACATATCTCCATGATATATCTATCTTTACCTTATCAAACCTATATCAGCTCTTTTGGATGCCTCAAACACTCTCAAATACTTCAATTTACACCTAACCTATACTTGCCTTCAATTCCTTGTAGCCCTCAAAACATGTAAAGATCCTTGTGTAGAAAATTAGATATATTATCCTAGAAAACCAAAAATATATTTGAGTACCCATTATTCTCCTCTATCTCTATACAAAATTTCATGACTAGACATTAACTATAATAATGCTTACTCTAATTTTTTCTCTCTCTAATTAGCCCTCAATTAGGTCTCTAGGCCTTGAAATTGAGATTTACTTCCAGTCAATGATCACACATGTGAAAATCCAAGTAAACATTTGATTCACTTTATGGACCTCATGATCAAGCTCTAGGTCTAATTTGAAGTTCTGACATAACTTTCCATGCTTCTAAATAGCCTACAATAGTCATTTTGAGCCCTTTTCCATATATTGTACCTTTCACGTGTGCCAACTAATGGCCTAAGATGGTACTTAGGATAGGTATTAAGGTTTTTTAAGTCATTTTAATGGTCATAAAATCCATTTTAGGCACTTATGAATCCAATTTATCCCATTGGGTCATTTATAGACTTCTTGACAACAAGAGGCATGTTTATCATCTTGACGATGATTCATAAAGCCTAGGACCTTAATCACTGAATTAATGCAAAAAAGTATGAGTGGGAAATGGTATATAAAATTACCAATTATATTTGGCTCCCATTCAACTCCTCTATATAATTATGAGCAAGAGAAGATGCTTCTCGAGCCAGTAGGCCTGCAACTGTGAGGTCAAGATATAAGAAAATGAGTGAAAAAGATCAAAAGTGATTCATTTTGAATTTGAATACCTCAGTGATGTATATAAAAACTATATTTACATATTAAAATTGTATTATTCACCATTATTATTCTCTATAACTTATACAATATCCATTAGTTTATGCTAGGGTTTATAAGCATTCTTGCACTCTTGGCCCTAACAGCTTACCTAAGCATTTTATTTTTTGCCTGGTGAGTTAAAACTCATGAAAACACCTTATAAAATATTTATAATACTATTAAGGCTTTAAATATTCAATAAATATTAAAAAAAATTAATTTAGTCACACATTCATGTATAAGTATGTGAATGTTCATTTAGGTCTGTTAAGCCTAATTAGCTTTTTAGGTTTGTCACTACCTTCAAGCATCTAATCATTCAATGAGAGTAATATGAGGATAAAAATATAAATTCATAGGAATATTTTTTTCCCTTAACCTCACATGTATAATTTTATATGTTTTCCATATGCCTTAAGGCCTCATGTTGCTCAAATTTGACCATTCTGTCTATAGGTGAATGAGACTATATGACTACAATGTTAAGATGGATTCTCTTTATATCACTCTTTGATATTATTCAAGATATTATTGGTATTAATGGATTAAATGCACATTTATTATCCATATAAACCCAAAATCCCATTCACACATTTCATCTTCCCTTTCAATTCTTGAAAGTGAGTTTGTATTCTCTTGGTGGCCTGTAGGTATACAATTTAGGTTTCTTGAGTATTAGACTCTGAGACCACACTTTATAAATTGGTATTTAACTTATCCAAGGGAAGATACCATAAATTTATATCACAATTACTTATTATAACCCTTTAATATCTTACATCCCTCAAAAGTATGCATCTTCTCCCTCACATTTGTCTAAGACATGACTGTAGGTGATAGTTTAGGCAAGGTTCCATTCTTCGCATGATGTTCTACCCTTTAAACCCACTTGAATCAAATTCATAGTGTGATAAATTTACCACCTTAATATATGATTTATTTTTAAATACCTTATCCATGTCAATGGTATTGTTCAACCTACTTGGTCATTGTCTTGGTGTATACAGTCCATCTTCAAGGGACTCTTCCATCTCTAAAATGCAAACTTATAGGTGTTAATTATGACTGTATGTAGAATTTTAGCATTGAGATTTGTTAGAGTTCAAAGCTGAGTATTTAACTCATATTTTTTCCTCAATTTTACATGTAAGCATTACCAAGGTGTTTACACATAGTTCCCACAACTCTTTTAGTCTCCAACCTCATCTCTTGATACACAATTCATTGCATTTCACATGAAAAAAAGACCTACAGGTCTATAGAATTGTATGTCTACATTTTAATTGCTTAAATCATTTCATGATACCTATATTTATCATCTCAACCCTGATAAAACTTGTGTGAGATACTTATTCAACCTTTTTTTCCCTCAAACACCTTGTAAACCCTAGAAATAGTGAAAAAATTACACTTCTAGATTTGCAACCTATGTAATCTACCTACAAATGACATTTATCTCACCACTTGTATATTTAACTTAGAATTTTAAGGGTTTTATATATTTATAGGAGCTATTTACTATGTTAAAACTTTTTTTAAAACACCTTATATTCATAAACTTCTCACAAGGTCATAACCATGCTCTTTGAAGCCTGTAACAATAGAAGCTAATGAGCTTATGAAGGGTTTGAGACTTGTATAGTATCATTATGTTACTTGGTGACCATTTTATATGATGTAGGGGATATTATGTGTTGTTAAAAAAAATTTACAATCACTTTTATGCATTGAACCCTACATAAACCTCTAAACCTTAAGTGTAAACCTACAACTTCACCCTATAAAGATCTTTTACTCACTCTCCACTGCCACACATGCCAAAAAGATGAAATAAAAAAGAGTGAGAAGGATTATTTGACCTTGATGAGTATTTTAAATTACTCACTTTAACTTCAATATCTCATTCATACATCAACCATGCTCAAAACTAAGACTTGGCATTTTGCTAAGGTTTAAGACCACCTCATGGTCTTAGTGATTGTTCATAAAGGAGAGGACAAAAATATGAGAACCAATGCAAAAAATATAAATTCCATTATACCCCCTTCCTCTACCCACAAGATCAAGTCACCACTCTCTCTTATATATGGAATGAGCACATGAAGTTGACCATTACCAATCTGTCAAGAAGCTAATGGCAATTCTAATGCAAATTTTGGATTCTTAGGCCCTATGCAAGCTTGATATTCATGAAAATGACCTGAGGAAGGTGAAGTGACATTATTCAAATGTTTTCATCTAAATATTATCTCTCTAATTCCATACAAGTGCTTTAAACTACCTTATTTAGAGTGATTCTCTTTTTTTTGTACATTAAACCTACAAATATTAACCATGATCTGACTTGTACTAACATATAGGCATGTTAGATATCTTCTTGAGATGAATGGGATTTAAAAATTTAAGTACAATACCTCATATTTTTTCATAAAATGGATTGAAATTCCTTGAGATGCATTGACAATTATAAAAGATACTAATGCATGTTTGATGGCCTCATGAAGTGAACATAGAGCTTTATAGGACCATCTTTGACTCTAATTGACCTTATCACCATTAGCCTTAATGACTCATTCAAGAAGTAAGCCTTGAGAAGGATTAAATTCACCATAATGAAAACCTTAACTTTTTCAAACCTAAACAAATTTTAAATTACCTTAATTACCTCAAACAAGGCTTAAGACTCTTCAACAAGGTAACAAGGAAATATGAAGACTTGAGAAACAATCACCATCTTAACACATCATGACATAGGCCTAGTAGCCTCTAAACTAACCTTGATAAATCTTGAAGCAAATGAGGAATTTAAAACATTAAATAATGTTAAACAAGGTTTCTAATGACCATTTGAATATCATTGCAAGACTAGGATGGCTATCAACAAAGTTAAAACGAGAAAAAATAGAATTTTTTTTGTGAACCTCTCTAATGGTAGCCAAAATTTGGATAAAATATTTGGTGGTCTTCTATGGATGCTTGTTTACTAAGTATATTGGACTAGCTACCTTGTCAATCCATTTAGATATGGAGTCAATTGCTCTCAAATTGATACACAATACTGCCTTGAATAAGATGACAAACTGAAACACCTCCCAACACACAACACACAAAAGGAAACACACAACAACCAAAATGAAACAAGACAACACACATATCTATGCTAACAATCACTTAGGGAAAACAAAGCAAAAACTACTATGTACAACTAACCTTCATATTTATTCATTCTCCATAATCAAATGGGAAGCTCTTGGGATCATCATGGCACCATGAAATCAGATTGTCATATGTTGAGTGAGGTCTAATTAAATACTATTAATGGGGTGATAAATTACACCCACATTATGAGATATTGGTATACTTATGATCTCTATGTCCAATAATCAGACCTTTTTGCTTCATTCCCTTATCCATGATTTGACTATGTGAGTTAAGGACAAAGTCATATTCATACCAATATTGATTGGTTTGCCTAAACAATACCATTCTTGTCTCACTAATAGGTTACTCCTGATTATCTATGTCTTCTTCATGCCTATTAGTTACTACCATCTTGATTTTTTGAAGACCTTTATTTAAAACATTTCCATTTTGAAAGAGAGTGCTTGACATATCATCAAGGAAATATTCAATATCACTTTCTTCTTGGCCATTTGGCATATTTTACTCTTTCTCATCTTGAAGAGTTTCAAACTCATAATATATTTCCAAACCATGAGCTTGAACTTCTTGAGGGTGGATTGTAAGATTTTTTGGCTTGTTAGGATCTTTGTACCTCTCATTAACAAATTTCTCTTGCTCTTTTTGAGATGTTAATTTCTCAAGTCCTTCAAACTCCTTGAATATGTCCAAGTAGGAGTTACACATGTCTTCAAGGCCTCCTTGAATTTTCTCATGAGGCTCAACAAGGTCATCAAACATGGTTTTATCTTCAATAACTTTTTCATGCATCTTTTGTCATGCTCCTTGAATATGACAACATCATTATCACTTTCCTCATGAGTCGCATGTCCACTATTCAAGCTAGAGCATAACCTTTCTAACTCTTCCTAAAGGTATCTTCTTCCTTAGTACTTGAAAGCATGTCAATTTCCATACTAACCTTACCAATATTTTGGGGGAAAACATGCTGATCAGATGCTTCAAACTCATCAATGAGATCATGACATGGTTGTAAGTTACCTTCTTTAAGCTCTACCAACTCATGTTCAACTACAACATATTCAATTGATGCATAGTCATCTTTATCTTCATCAAGACTAGATTTATCCTCTTCCTCCATGAAGAATGGAAGTTATTTTTCCCATTCAAGACTCAAATCATCATGTCTAATCTGCACCAAACTTGATTCATCCTCCTTGAGTGATGCAAACTTCTACAACTTCATTGTGGAGTTAATTTTTCATGCTCTAGATGTTAGGACTTATTCCAAAGTGTTAACTTAACTTAGGATTTTGGTAAGTTTATTTAAATAATAAATGTCAATGGGGCATTCTTTTCTTTATAAAGACACCCATATAAATAAATTAACTTAGATTTATTTGGTTAGTTTTATATTTGTGTTAAATAATTAGAACTACCTTTCAGGTGGAATTCTCATGGGAGTTGGTTAGTAGGTTAGTTGATTTTTATCAGTATGTGGTGAAAAATTATAAATATATTTTTTTCAATGCAAAAGGGTTAATGACATAGTGACACCCTTTTTTATGTACTTTTTTTATTTTAATTAATAAAATACTTGTGGACCTGCCTCAGTGGGTACAAGATTTACCTTAGGTGATTTTGTTTGGTCAAATCTATTGGAGTGTTATCAATGGTATCACAACATGGTAACTTGGTAAATTAAAGGTAAAAAAGAACATGGTGATCTCAAGAAGAAGAGATGAAAGAATTTATATGATTGGATAAAGAAGGCTCACATGAAATTGATTTTGGCAAATATAGGGTATGCCCTTTATTAAAATACTTTCGAGTTAATATTTGAAAAATTATTCAAATATCAAATTATTCAAATATATTTTTAAATATTATGATTGAAAGAATTTGAAAATTAAAATACATTTAGAAATTAATTTTGTATGGCTGGTCTGAGAAGCAACAAAATTAATTTTTCCATCCTCCATTTTTTGAAGCTTGATTCTCCCTATTAAAGCCTAGAAGTTGATTTTTTTATTCCAATTTTTAAAAACCTGCCCAATAATATATTTGTATGGATTTATCAGCTTGAAAAAACCATATAAAAAATTAGCATGGCCTCCATGATTTTCTATTTTTTTTTGAAATAAATATGGATAAATCTCTATCAGTTTTAAGCTTTTTTATGCCAAAAAAATTTGATCTAAAACTATCCTGAAAGCTTTTAAAGAAAATTTATAAGTTGTATGGCTTGGTTTTTAATTTTTAAAACTCCCATAGTGTCCAAAAATAACAAACATCATTCATTTTATATAAAATCTCTTTCTGGTAGTTCAAATTTGCTCAAATTTGCTTTAAAACTCCATTATTTAGCCCTATATGGATTTGTAAGGCCTGGTATATCAAGAAAATAGTCATAAAAATTATTTTTTTCAGCCATGGTGTTTTTGGATGTACCATGACATTGGAATACAAATTAAAAATAATAGTTTTCATTTTTCAAAGTTTGATCAAAGATTTTATGGTTTGAGGGCTCCACAAATCAAATAGATTTTTACTTTTTCTAGAAGTTTCACGGATGAATTAATTTTTACTTGGGAAAGTAATATTTTTCTATTTTCCAAAGAGAAAAAATAGCTTTAAAATAGAATTATCATTATATGCTTTGTAAAGGCTCATAGAGTAATTAGAAATCATGATTTTGTAAAACCCTTGGAAGTTGGAGGTCTAGGGTTCAAATCTTTCTTTTGGTGAAATTTTCTATTTGGGAATTTACTTTTTGGAAGAATATTCTATTTTTTGGAATCTTTTACATGTTTTGAATATTGTAAAGAGCATCAATCATGTTGAAGAATGAAATTTTGTGGGAGAAAAGCAATAGTTGTGTAGTTCATTGGTGAAATAAGGGTGTAATTGGTGAAATAATGGTGTAATTGGTAAAATAAAAGTGTAATTAGTTTAAATCTTTTATTTTTGGTAAGGTTAAGTGAAAAACCCATCAAAAATATCTTTTTTTTCTCTACGTGGAGGTTAAGTGAAAAATATATTTTATTTTGTGCAAAGTGTTATTATGAGTGTGTTGTTATTTCATTTTTTGCATTTACTTTCATTTCAAGATGCCAAAATTCAAAATTTACTTTTAGATGGTGATAGAATAATGATTTCTAATTATTCTGATTGGAAATATTTAATGGAAGCTTCATTATTTTTTAATGAACTATAGCATATTGTAAAGAATAAAAATACTACATTGCCTACAAAACAAGATAAACTTGATGTATTTAATCAATGTGATTCTAAGGCCCTAGCTTTAATCAAGCATTTTTTTACTTAGGATAGTTACATACATATTGAAAATTCTACTCATAGTTGCACTGTATGGAAAAACTTATCTAATTTGTATGATAAGAAACCTAAGCATAAGAAGATAGACATCCACATGTAGTTGTTTACTTTATCATTAAAGGAAGATGGGGATATGGGAGAATACATGTCTAAGTTGAAGAATATTTCTATTGAGTATGCTAAGGCCTAGTTTGGAAACTATATGATGATCTCATAGTTACTGATGCATTGAAAGGACTACCTGAGTCCTATAGGAACTTTGTAAAAATATTGCATGTCTTTGAAAAGATCACAATCATCAATTTGATAAGTTGGCTAAGTTGTTTATTCAACATGACCTATCTCTAACCTATGAAATACAAAAAAAATAAGGAAGCCCATGTTTTAGAGTCTAAGCCTAGTTCATCTTCTTCTGGTCAGCAAAGAAATAGATGGAACAATTATAGATGGGGTCAAGGTTACAGAGGAGGCAGATATCAAAACTAAGGTAGAGGTTATTCAAATAAACAACAATCTAACCATTCTCATTTAAATGAGATGAGTGATAGAGGATGTGGTCATAACTCTTATAGAGGCAGAGGTTGAGGTAGATCAGACATTTAGTGTCATAGATGTGGGAAATTTGGTCGCATTGCCTCTTAGTGTAGGATTGTTTTTGACAAAATTCAAAGGCCACAAAAAGTGACTAAGTCTAAATTTTCTCAATATGATGACCATGACGATGATGAGTCTAGCAATGTTGCTCATGAATCTACATTCACTGCTTTATAGAACATTGATTATATGGAATATGAGGCTAGAGATGAGCTCACAGATATATGGGTTTTAGATACAAGATAAACCAAACACATGAAATTTAGGTGAGAGTTATTTTGGACTTTCAAATAAGATTCTCTCTCTCTCCAGTATCCTTGGCAGATAAGTCTTTGTATACTCCATAAAGTCTTGGGTCAATTTATATTCTCTTTCCTAATGGATCTATCAAATACTTGGAGAATGTTTGGTATGTTCCCACATTTCAAAAATATCCTCTTTCCTTGGTAACTATTTAAAAGAAAGGTTATAAAATTATGCTTGAAATGGTCTCATTTATATAAATTCAATGAATGATGGATACAAAACCATGTATATAGGATATGAGGATGGAAATTTGGTTAGATTACATTGTAAAATGCTTCTTCCCATAGTGGAAATTATGGCAGTTATTGAAATAGGTGCAAGCACTATGTCTACATAGTGGTTATGGCATCTCCACTATGGACATTTGAATGTTCACTCTTAGTGGACTTACAAAGATATGGTATGGTGAGTGGGTTTCCCACTTTTTGCAAAGATAGTATTCTTTATGAATCATGTGTTTTAGGCAAACAAAATTAGGAAATTTTTCCTAAGAATTCTTCATGGAGAGCTAACAGATGTTTGCAGTTAGTTCTTAATGATGTATGTGACATGAAAAAATCATCCATTTGAGGGTGTAGGTATTTTGTGTTGTTTATTGATGATTTTTATAGGATGACTTGGGTGTTTTTCATGAAAAAAATCAAAAAAAATTACTAAGTTTGTTGATTGGTTACACTTAGTTAAAAAAGAAATAGGTTCACACTTGGTTACTCTTCATTCAGACAATGGTGGTGAGCATACTTAAAATGAGTTTTTGGATTATTATTAGGAACATGGTATTAATAAATAATAAAATAATGCTTACACTCCACAACAAAATGGAGTACCTGAACAAATGACTAACTTTAGAGGGTACAACATGGGTTATGTTGCACTATAAATAGCTCAATGATAATTTTTGGGCCGAATCCATTGGTATTGTAGTGTATTTGTGAAATAGGTCCCCCACAGCTGACTTTTGGGACAAACTCCATATGAGGCTTGGTATGGGTTTAAACCAAAAGTTAAATACTTGAAATTTTTTGGATGCCTTTATTTTGCTTTAGTTCCCATTGAACATAGAACTAAGTTAGAACCATGAAGTCAAAAATGTATCTTTCTTGGATATTTAAAAAATAAAAAGGGGTATCATTTGATTACACATGATATATTAAAATTCATAGTGAGTCAAGATGTGGTATTTGATGAATTTGGTACTTCAAAAATTGTAGAGATTGATTCTCAATTTGACAGGGTAGAGAGGAAAATTACAAAATGTGATAATGGATTGAATAATAAGGGAAATTCTCATAGGTTGTGGTATGAGACTAATATCCCTTATATTTTATTTCCTTCATCTAATAATTCATAAGTTTATGACTTATAAAATGTTTAAAATTCTCTAAGTCTTCTTGTGAATGGTGCACATGATGATAATTTTGGTGTTCCTGATTTGAATAAGTATCTAAAATGAGCTCAAAGTAATTTTTATAAATTGAAATAAAATTAATTTGGTCTAATAGGTCCTAGGATTTCTCATAAATAGGTGATATATTCAATGGTTTTTACTAACTCCACTTATCCATCTACTTTTGAGGAGGCTTCTACTGAACCAGTTTGGCAATAGGCAATGCAAAGTGAGTATGATGCAATACTTAACAATAATACTTGGGTTTTAGTTGATCCTCCTCCACATGTTCAACCCATAGGATGAAAATGGTTTTATAGGAATAAGTATAAATTATATGGCTCCATTTATAAACATAAGTCAATACTTGTTTTGAAAGGATATGTGCAACAAAAAGGTGTTGACTATGAGGAAACATTTGCACCAATTGCCAAATGGCACACTATTCATATTGTCCTTGCCTTAACAACATAGAATGGTTGGAAAGTACATCATATGGATGTTAAAATTAATTTTTTTAATGGTGATTTATAGGAATAAGTATATATGAAACAATCCCAAGGTTTTGAGAAAGTGGGTACAGAACACAAAGTGTGTAAATTGGTAAAATCTTTGTATGGGCTCAAAAATGCACCTAGGGCTTGGTATGAAAAAATGGATTCATACTTGAAGACAATTATCTTTCAACATAGTGGATCCAATGATACTTTTTATTTTTGATTGTAGGGTAAGAAATTGGTGATTCTTGTTCTCTATGTTGATGAGTTGTTTATCACAGGCAATGATGAAAACCATAACAAGTATATGAAGAAGGAATTAAAATATGAATTTGAGATGATAGATATTGGAATTCTTCACTAATATCTTGGAATAAAAGTAACTTAGAAAGAAAATAGTATTTTCATTTCACAAACTAAGTATATTTCTAAGTTATTAAATAGGTTTGGCATGAGTGATTGCAAACCTACCCTCACTCCCATGGAAAGTAACTTGAATTTGTCTAAGGATGATGGTAGTGCCTTTTTTTATGGCACCAAATATAGATATTTAGTGGTAGGTTTGATATAATTGATGACTACCAAGCCTGATATATCATTTTTAATTGGAATTTTGTCTAGGTTTATGCATAAACCTAGATAAATTCATTGGCATACAATAAAAAGAGTACTTCATTATCTTTAGGGAATGAAAACATATGGCCTTGAGTACCACCACAATAATAACTTCAAAATTATTGGGTATTGTGATGTAGATTTGGGTGGATGTGTGGATGACAAAGTATCCACAACAGGATACACTATGCATATGGGTTCAACTACCATTATTTGGTGTTGTAAGAAACAAGATACAATGGTAAATTCATCATCAAAATTAGAGTACATTACAACATGGGATGCTTGTAGAGAAATTTTTTACTTATGGTGCATTCTCAAAGATCTTTAAATTTCTTAGATTTCTCCTACATAGTTATACATTGATAATTAAAGTGCAATCAAGATGTCCAAAAATCTAGTATTTCATGCCAAAATAAAACATATGGATATCAAATATCATTATATATGAATGTTGGTGGTGAAGAAAGAACTTGATCCAATATATTTCCCAACTATTGATCAGATAGCTGACATTTTCACAAAACCCCTTGATAGGATCAAATATGAAAAATTTATAAAAATGCTTGGCATGTGTCCAAAGAACCGAGTTTGGATCATAGGGGGGTTTGTTAGGAATTGTTTCAAAGTCTTAACTTAGGGTTTTGGTAATTTTATTTAAATAATAAATGTAAATGGGGCATGCTTATTTGTATAAAGACACCCCCGTAAATAGATTAATTTAGATTAATTTAGTTAGTTTTATATTTGTGTTAAATAATTAGAACTACCTTTTTGGTGGAATTCCCATAGGATTTAGTTAGTAGGTTAGTTTTTTTTTACTGGTATGTGCTAAAAACCTATAAATATATTTTTTTCAATGTAAAAGGGTTAATGGCATATTGGCACCCTTTTTTATATACTTATTTTATTTCTATTAATGAAATACTTGTGGACCCACCTCAGTGGGCACAAGATTTACCTTAGGTGAATTTGTTTGGTTAAATCTATTGGAGTGTTATCACTAGAGGGTTCACATGATTGCATAGAAAGTCCATTTATTCCATGAAACTATATTACATTTGCTGCCATGCCTATTCAAGATCTTCTTCTTCACTCTTTTCAAAAGAATTACTTTGACAATAGGTGTTTTCCATGTTAACTTGATTTCCTTCATCAAATCCATCTCTCTCATCACCCGTGAAGACTAATTTATCTCCTTGAAAAAGAGGACTGACAATCAGAATTTCCTCATCATACACACTAGAAACACTCCCTTCATAGACTTATTAAGGCTCACTTGTAGATGATTGATATTCATTTTTAAGAATTTCCACATCATCACCTAGATTTGACAAATTCTCTTTCACATTTGAATGTCCATATTCTTTCCTCAATGCACTTGATTCTCCTTCACAAAAGGAGAGGGTGGGAGTGTTAGAGACTTCATCAACTTGCTTAAAACCTACTAGAGTGTCCTTAAAACTTGGTATTTTAGGATACTAGGTTGATTAGATACTTCTTGGATAAATGCAACTAGAATGGTAGATAAAGGAATTGAGGGGATTTTAGGCTTTATTGACACTCCAACATTCTCCCTCCCTCTTGATTTTTAGCTTGCATACGAAGACCATCCTTCCAACTTAGAAAGCCTTTTGGTGTGACTTCTACAACCTCTTATCTATCTTGACTTTGGATGGGTGTAGGAGAAGGTTAATTATCTAAGATAGACATGACATAATTAGGAGTCATGGTCCAAAAAGGCCTCTAAGATGGAATGCTCTTGGGCTCTTAAGGAAGGGTGAAAGGAGTTGGAATAGACATAGGTTTATCTTGGAGAATACAAGTCTTCTAACTTGGAATATTAGGGCTATTAGACTTCTTAAGAGATTCATTAAGATTCTTTTGATGTTGTATTACAGTTTGGAAGAGATTTGGAGCAAAAGAAGGTTGACTTGGGATACGATAAGGTGCATAGGACTAACTAAATTAGGTTTTAACTTACTCTCATCTCATTAGCTTATCTTCCACTAAGTGTATCAGCTTCTTAACCTCTAGTTTCTCATTGATTGGGTGATCTTCCTTCTCAACACTTACCCATAGTATCCAAAAGCCTTAAAAATATATCTTTAACCTCGTGTATGGGATAGATAGGAAAATTTACACCATGTTTTACTTATCTATCAGTCTTTCTCATCATCTTTACAAGGTCTAATATGGATGTTTTATAGTTGAGTAATAGTGAAGGAGGAGGAGCATAGCTTTGAGAAGGTTGATTAGAGGGATATGTAGGTTATTGGTAGACTTGGTAGGTATTTGTTTGAGGGATACTTAAGGAGAAACCATGGATAACATTAACTTGACAAGATTAATATAAAGGTACATAAGAAGCATTTTGATCATATAAATAATGATACATACCAATTTTTATTTTTTTTGAGGCATTTGGACTACCTATATCAACTAATATTCACTTGGATTCACAATTGGTGCTTGAGTTGTTGCCTCCAAAGGCTGATGTATTTAAGGATAAAACCAAAAATTCCTTCAATGGATGATAATCCAGTCCCACCAAGTGTGTAAGAATTGTTATAGCTCAAATTTTCATCCTTGAGAGGGTGATTTAATCTCTTGAAACTTGATCTATACAATGGGACTAGTTTGAGGTTATGGATGGCCTATAAGTATATTAAACCTATATATTATTGGTCTAGCTTCCCTTGATGTATCAGTTAAGCTCTCAACTCTACACTACTAGCTTGCAAAGGAAAATAGAGAGAAAATACTTGAAATAAAACTAGGGAGGTGATACACTAAATCAAAACCCTTCACTTGACTCTCATACACTAAGGACATGGATTAGGCCTGAATCTGATTACACTTATCAACAAGGACCTTCAAGCATCACTGTTTAAACATAGAGTTCATAGGCAATGCATTGAATGAGAGGGTTGGTTAAGAGGTCTAAGCAAGGCACTAATGACCAAAATTCACTTTCAAATCAAACTCACCATGTGACTTATAAGAATACAATCTATTTCAAAATAGGTAGGAGAGCATAAATGAGAGATAATACAATCACTACTACTAGCATTCATCAATAATCACACAAGTATACTAGTTTCAAGCATGTGAGGAGGTAATAATTAGCTTCATTAATTATTTAAAGGCATAGGATAAGTGTTTAGTTGAGTAGGGCTTCAACATAATTAGCTAAAGGATCCTTCCAAAGCCAAACAAAGATACATATATAGAAAATGATAAAAGGACAAAGAGAAGTGTCATAGAAGAGGGTCAGAATAGGTGTCAAGTACTCATGATGAGTTAAAATCAAGAAGGATGTTATAGAATAATCACATAAGGTCTTAAATGACATGTGTTGCCTTATTGATGATGTTTCATCTTGGAAATGGCATAAGAGTTTCTCTCTTTTATTGACACATCTTGTTTCTTATTCAAATTGCCCTCCTCTTGGCATTGGAAACTAACAAGTGGAATTTTTTGGTCATTAACTTACCTTGAAATACCATTTTATCATGTTATTACACATTGCACCTATTTAGGATTCTTCTTATATTAACATTATAATGATGATCATACCTCCTTAGATGTCTTGAAACCTATTTGATCTCACTATGCCTCTTTTGATCAAATGCCTCAAATATTGATTTCATCTTCATGAATTCAACCTCTCTCCAAGAGAGATTTCTCTCTACCTTATCAAACCTAGATCAACTCTTTTGGATATATCAAACACTCTCAAAGACATTAATTTACACCTAACCTATACTTTCCTTTAATTCATTGTAGCCCTCAAAATATGTAAATCTCTTTGTATATAACATTATATATATTATACTAGAAAACCAAGCATAGATTTGATTACCCACTATGCTCTTCATACTCTATACAAAATTTCATGATCAAACATTAATTGCAAGTATGCTTACTCCACTTATTTCTCTCTCAAATTATCCCTCAATTAGGTCTCTAGGCCTAAAAACTAATATTTGCATCCAATTAATGCTCACACATGTGAAACTCCAATTTAACATTTTATTCACTTTAGGGATATCTTAATCAAGATCTAGGTCTAATTTGAAGGTCTGACATAATTTTCCATGCTTCTAAATAGCTTTTAATGGTTATTTTGAGCCTTTTCCATACATTATACCTTTCAAACGTGCCAACCAATGGCTTGAGAAGGTGATTAGGAGAGGTATAAAGGTTTATCAAGTAATTTTAATGGTTATAAAACCCATTTCACCTAGTTAAGAATCCATTTTCTCCCATCAGGGCATTTATAGTCTTCCTGGCAGCTTGAGACATGTTTATCATCTTAACGATTATTCATAAAGCCTAAAAAATAATCACTAAAATAATGCCAAAAATTATGAGTGGTAAATGGTTCTAACATTACCAATTATCTTGGGCTCCCATGCTACTCCTCTATATAATCTTGGGCAAGAAAATATGCCTCTTAGTCTAGTAGGCCTGCAACTATGAGGTCAAGAGAGAAGAAAATGAGTGAAAAGGATTAAAAGTTATTGGTTTTGAATTTGAATACCTTAGTGAGGTTTGTATCACCTATATTTACCTATTAAAATTGTATTATTTACCATTTTTATTCTCTATACATTTTTTAGCATCCATTAGTTCATGCTAGGGTTTATAAGCATTCTTGCACTCTTGGCCCTAACAACTTACCTAAGAATTTTATTTCTTGCCTAGTGAGTTAAAACTCATGAAAACAACTTATAACATGTTTATAATCCTATTTATTATTTAAATCTTCAATTTATCTTCAAAATATTAAATTTCTCCACACATTTATGTATAAGTATGTGAGTGTTCATTTATGCCTACTAAACCTAATTAGCTTTTTGGGTTTGACACTACCTTCAAGAATTTGATCATTAAATGAGAGTAATGCAAGGATAAAAATATAAATTACTAGGAATATTTTTCTCCCTTCTCCTCACATGCATACTTAAATATGTTATTCATATTCCTTAAGGCCTCATGTTGCTTAGATTTGACTATTCTGTTTGTAGGTGCATGAGACTGTATGACTACAAGATTAAGATGTATTATTTTTATATCACTCTCTGATATTCTTCAAGATATTATTAGAATTCATGGCTTCCATTCACCTTGATAATTCATCTAAATTCCAACTCCAATGCACACATTTTATCTTCCCTCTCAATGATTTAAAGTGAGTGTGTATTCTCTAGCTGGCCTATAGGTATATAATTTAGGTTTCTTGAGTATTAGAATATAAGACCACACTTTCTCAATTAGTATTAAAATTATCCAAGGGTAGAGACCCTACATTTATCTCACCATGACTTGTGATAACGCTTTAATAAATTAAATCCATCATAATTATGCATCTTCTCTCTCAAATCCATCCAAGACATGATTGTCGATGATAGTTTAGGCAAGGTTCCATTATTTGCATGATGTTCTACCCTTTCAACCTAATTTAATCACATTCACATTATGATAAATTTTCCTTATCTATGATTTCTTTTCAAATACTTGATCCATGTTAATGGTTTTGGTCAACCTAGTTTGTCATTGTCTTGGTATATACAGTTCATCTTCAAGGGACTTCTCCATCTCTAAAATGCAAAATTGTAGGTGTTAATTATGACTATGTGTAGAAGTTTAGGCCTGATATTTTTTATAGGTCAAGAGTGATTCTTCAACTCATATTTTTTCCTCCATTTTACATATACACATTACCAAAGTGTTTGCACATAGTTCCCACACCTCTTTTAGTCTCCAACCTCATCTCTTAATACCCAATTCATTGCATTTCACATGAAAAAAATACCTATAGGTTTGAAAACCTATAGGTCTTAATTTTCATTGATTAAATCCTTTCATGATACCTAT
The DNA here is from genome assembly GCA_037957365.1 of Torreya grandis. Lineage (NCBI taxonomy): Eukaryota > Viridiplantae > Streptophyta > Pinopsida > Cupressales > Taxaceae > Torreya > Torreya grandis. The sequence continues at coordinate 37,535 of JARHVA010002810.1, read as the reverse complement.
CTTGATCATATAAACCCTAAGAACACTTGGGTGAGATACTTATTCAACCTTTTCTGCACTCAACACCCTGTAGACCATAGAAACAGTGAAGAATTAACACTTATAAATCTGAAACCTAAGTAATCCACCTATAAATTACCTTAATCTCACCACTTTTATCCTTTAATTATACTTTAATATTTACTATGTTAAAACTTTTTTCAAATACCTTATATTCATGAACTTCTCATGAGGTCATAACCCTACTCTTTGAATCCTACAACAATAGAAGCTAATGAGCTTATGAAGGGTTTGATACTTGTATAGTACCAATATGTTCCTTGTTAACCATGTGATATGATGAAGGTGATAATATGTGTTGTTAAAAATATTTGACAATCACTTGTATGTATTGAACCTTGTATAAACCTCCAAACCTTAAGTGCAAACCTACATCTTCACCCTATGAAGATCTTTTGCTCACTTTCCACTACCACACATCCCAAAAGTATGGAATACATAAGTGTGATCAGGTTTATTAGACCCTAAGGAGTCTTTTCAAGTCCTCACTTTACCTTCACAATCTCAATCATACTTCAACCATGCTCAAAACCAAGACTTGGGGTTTTGCTAGGGTTTAATACCACCTCATGGTCTTAGTGATTTTTCATAAAGGAGGGGAAAAAATATAAGAACCAATGCCACAAATATAAATTCCAGTACATACCCTTCTTTTTCCCCCAAACTCAGGTCACCTCTCTCTCTCTCTCTCTTGTATGAAATGATCACATAAAGTTGACCATTACTAGTCTTCCAAGAAGCTGATGGAGATTATGACGCAAATTTTGGCTTATTAGGACCTATGAAAGCTTTATATTCATGTAAATGACTTGAGGAATGTGAAGAGACACTCTAAAAATGTTTTCACCTGAAGATGAACTCTCTAATTCTATACATGTTCTTGAAACTATCTTATTTAGAGTGATTCTCTCTCTTTTCTACATTGAACCTACAAATATTAACCATGATTTGACTTTTAATGACATATAGGCACATTATATATCTTCTTTTTATTATTTTAAATTACAAATTTCCATACAAAACCTCATACTAATTCAAAAAATGGCTTGAAAACCATTGAGATGCATTGACAAGTATAAAAGAGACTAATGCATGTTTGATGGCCTCATGAAGTGAACATAGAGATTTATAAGACCACCTTTGACTCTAATTTACCTCATCACCATTGTTCTTAATGACTCATTAAATAATGAATCCTTGAGAAGGCTTAAATTGACCACAATAAAAACCTTAACTTTGTCCAAAACCTTAACAAATGCTAAATTACCTTAACTTATTAACACAAAGCATTAGACTCTTCAACAAGGTAACAAGGAAATATGAAGACTTGAGAAATAATACACCATCTTAGCACATCATGGCATAGGCCTAGGAGCTTCTAAACTAACCTTGATGGCTCTAGAAGCACATGAGGAAGTTAAAGCCTTAAACAATGCTAAACAAGGTTCCCAATGACCATTTGAAGATCATTGCAAGACCAGGGTGGCTATCAACAAAGTTAAAATGAGTAGATTTTTTTTTTTTGAACCTCTCTAATGGTATCCAAAATTTGTCTAACAATATCCTCTAAGTAAAGGTTGAGATATATTTAGCTTATGTTGCAGAGCTAAATATATCATTTTGTATTCAAGTAACCTATTAACACTTGGTGAGGAGGTTTGAGTAACCTTTTAAATTTCTTGTGATCTCTATAAGGTGTAATAACTATCCTATCATGTGATTATGAATTAAATATACATTTTTTGACTCATTCTTATTTTGAAAAGTTAGAGCATCATTAGCCTTAGCTTTGAATTTTATTTCACCTTAATACTTGTAGTTATTAGTAAAGGAAGGGGAATCAAACCCATATTTTCTCATGTTGGTTTTCAAAATATTAATATCAAAGTTGTGAATCATATATAAAATCTCATTAAAACATTAGTAAGTGTTATCGATAACTTTATCTTTGAGTTGTTAAATAAAACAATTAGATAAAATACTTTGTAACTTGTTCTCCGGTATTTGTCAAGAAATTTTTGTTAGTGTATTCTTGAATCAAAGTGCATACTCACTAACATTTTCATTATGTATTTGTTATATTTGATAAATTTTATAAATTATGACCTTTTGGCTGATGTGTATAAATTTTTTCTAAGAAGAAATTGGTGAAATCATTAAATCGATGCACAAATCCTACTAGTAAGGCATATAGTCAATCTAATGCATAGTCCTTTAGACTTATAGGAAATAAATTGGTCATCAATAGACCATCATGATAAAAATCAAATCATGAGGGAAATAAAGATAAAATGTGATGTAAAGGATTACCCTTGTTGTTATATAATTTAAATTTAGGTACTATAAAACTGGTAGGAAAAGGGTGAGTGAGGACATCATGAGATAATGGGTTGCGTAATATAACTTGAGAAGGGACCATATGAATATCTCTTTGAGATCTTTGGGAAAATTAGTTAATTTTGGATTTCATATCTTGAATAGATATTTGAAATTAACCATATTTAGATATAGTATCATATATATGAGCCAATGTATGATTAAAATGATATGAATAGAAGATTTAGTGTTTTACTATAACAACTAAAATATAGAGCATAATATGTGGGCCAATATGGTACATTAGTTATAGGAGGAAAAAAATAGCATTATATTATGTAAGAATCACTGGAGTAACCTAAGGATAAGTAACACTAGGTGGAGTCATATATTTTGAGTAGGAGTGTTATAAGAACTAGCCTCGCCACATAATGTATAAGTAGAGCCTCTAGTAGGAGGATTAAAAACATTTAAAGGATTATTGGTGTCATTTTTAGGTTTATATTCCTTATCCCATATTATTCTATTTCATTCTTCAGTGAAAACATAAATCATTGAATCAATTTCCCTAGAGTTGGTCTTAAGATAACTTTCAATATCATATTCATACATAAAATTTAAGGATATCAATATTGATAAAAGGATTGTCATTACAAGAATTTAAATTTTTATCAAGTGTATTTTCATTCAAATCATCATCAGAATAAAAATAATCATGGAAAGGCATGCAATCCATGACATATTTGTATATACCATTCATATTTTGATCATTTACATTATTAACAACAATAGAAGAATAAATTTCACAAATAATAGGCATTGTTTATTTCAAAGAATCATGAGCATCACTAAATCTATAAATTTACCTATTAAGGTTGGTATCTAGCCTTCCTAATGGGAATAAGATATAAACAAGCAAAACATGAAATAAGATATGTTTACTAATAAATTAATGAGGAAAACACCAAAATGTGAAAATCAAATTTTATAGGTGGAAATTTATAAATCAGACTCTAGAGGGATGAAGAACAAGGAAACCCTAAGGTTGAATGTGTTTGAATAGTGCAAGGGTTCACCAAATTATATGAATCAGACAAGGGAGATGAATGGACACAAGTATGTATGGCTAGGATGGAATAAATAGGAACAAAAATGATCTAAAAATTGGATATGGAATGTAAAACTAGACCTTAGGGGGGAAGGGTTATGAAACCCTAGGTTGGATGATCATTAGGATAAGGTTCACTAATTATTTTAATGAATCATGATTCTATGGTAAATACCATTATGTAAAACTGACCAAAATAGCGGCATAATGGAGACCTAAAAATACATAATAAACTATGGGTTTGAAAGATCACATCATATAAATTATATTTTGAAAACATTATAATGAAATTTTTGAACTAAAAATGTCAATGAAAGAGAGGGTTAGAATACTGAAACAAACATCATAAGGCACTATAGTTAAATTCTAATATTGGAAATAAAGTCTGTAACTAGAATATTAGATGCTCATAAAATATGAATATGATATGAAACAAGGATTTAATCATTAAAGGTTGATTATGTTTAGGTAAGAATAAAAAAAGGATCAATTATGTACATTTATTGTGGCCTTTGTAGTTGATTATTTGTTAAGTTATTTTCTAGGCTTGGTAATTTTTTGGGCCTCTATAGAGACTAATACCAACCTAGATTTTGGCATCAATTCACTGATTTGATAAGCATAACTGTCAGATTTGATTCTTTTTTATCTTGACCTAATTCTCAACAAATGTATGCATAAAATATTATGTGTAAATTAGTTGGCCAAAACAACCTCTTGAGGAGTTGTAGCTACATGTATTGCATGATTAGAATCAGGGATCTATGTATTTATATTGATTGTGAGTGAATCCCAAACCAATGAGAGATGGGACTTCACCTCCTCTCCTTAGACAATTAATTATAAATATACACTATGTCCTTATCTTGGTACAAGATGTGATGGCATAAAACTTGGATTAATGTTGATTTAATCTACATTTAATGTGGAGACTCCTTGGATAAATGTGTATAACTCCTGATAAGGCTATATGATTGTGTGCTAGACAAATGGATTATAAGAGATCCATTCAATAAGAGACATAATTGGTATGAAATAAATAAGGATAAATTTTTATATATAGTAATTTATAGGACACTTAAAACATATGGATACCCTAAAATATATCGATAAGTAAATTTAAAGAATAAGGAATTGACCCAAAAAAGGATGAGGGTTATAACTGATGGAGGGCCAATTTTTACTGAGACATAGTTGATAGACCATCTATTATAACCCATAGGGGTAAAAGGTTCACAACAAGATTGATTTAAATAAAGGATGATTATATGAGATCTTGGTGTTGACAACTAATAGATCTGAGGACATCTAGATGAATCAAGGCCAATTAGTCTCTAATATGGGTGGAAATTATCTGTAAATAGTTACATGTACACAAGTGGACCAAGTGTGGAAATATATGATGAAGACGTAAAGGAAAAGGATCTTGTACTAAAATTAGGTGTCTATAATGGCAAACCCATACAAAATTCAAAGGTGCATCCAATGGAGACATATGCCTCCTATGATAACATTGCACAATGATGTGGAGGAATTTGTCTCTCTAATTTTTGAATCAATGACACACATATTATTCACTGGCCCTATTCATAGTTTTAGTATCTTAGTTATGCCCCTAAGTGTTTGTAGAGTTTGATGGGGCATTAAAAAAATGTAGATTACTTGATTGTATTTTTATTTATAAATATTAAAATCTATAGCCATCATTATTTCAAAGAACTTTAGATGGAATATTGATTAAATGGTGTTGTGATTTTATAATTCCTAAAGTGGTGACTCTACATTAACTTCGTACCCCTAAATAAAGTCAACATGAAAAGTGTAGGGTGTGTAAGATGGAAAATTAAGGTATCATGAGTAGGAATCTTTTGATTCTCTTAATTTTGTCTTGTTGGCATATAATGCTTTAATATCATTGATCGAGATCCAAAGAGTCATTTGGGGGACAACAAGAAAGGTAGGTTATCAATGTTACATTATAATAAGTGTGCAAGGGTGAAATTATCAAATTATAGTAGTTTGAAATAATTGAAGTTGTTATCAGAGGTTCCTAAAGCATAAAAACATGCTAAATATGAGGATAGTTATGAGATACTTCATGTGTGTAGAATAGTTTACCATATAAAGATAGGAATTTGGGTGATAGAAACATAAGAAGCATTAATTATTTTATATTATCGAGGAATTATGAATAATTATTATTGTATAAACTAAAATAATACATTTATAATAGTTTAAATAGAAAAAAATTGAGACATTACACATGATAAATTCATGTAAGGAACATAACAAGAAATCATGCAGGTAACCATAACTAGATAATCTATATTGATATCTTATAAAAGTGGAACCCTCTTTTTATTACAAAAAAAATTATATATAAATGTTTCTAAGATATGAATGTTCATCTTCTTCTCATACTTGGTGCCAAAATTGGAGTCTCTTCATATTCTAGCCTATTACAAATTGTGAATATAAGACAAAATAGACTATACAATGACAAAATGAGTGCATAATGCACGAATATCAGATAAATATCCTATATAGCTTTACAATCTGAGTTATTCTACCAACACTTTACCAGACTTAAAATATTATCTCATCCTGAGATAATGTCATAAAATCTATGAGAATACACAAGTTATTGGGAGGTGAAGAAATGGTTGGACCAGTAAGATTCATAGTAATCACTTAAGGAACCATTTCTAATTTTTACCTCTTGTGCACTACTTAACCATCCTTTTGGGTTTTCAACTATCATACCAACCTACCACCCTTTATGGGTTTTTCTATAGGTTGGCATTAAAAATGGCCTCCATTTATGGGTTTTCAACCAACGTGGCCATGTTTATCTTACTAAGTATTCCCAAATACAAAATGTTTTACAAAAAAATTCAAATATTTTACTCTGCATAGTACTTGACTTAAAGGTGGTGGCATGGATGTAGATGAAGGTTAACTAGAAGAGTCCTTGGACTGAGACTAAATATTCTTGCATCATGTTATGATATAATAGAGTTTGGAAGGTAAATTATAGGTAGGTGTATTGATAATATGCAAAACTAAGCTGGTAAAAGGAGCCATAGCTTTTTTGTATGCATTCTAGTCTAGCATCACTTATTATATTAGATGAATAGGGTGTGTAATGGATCATGATAATTTATTATTTACTTGAGGTTTACATCATCAGTTATGATTAAGGTGGCCTTGGTGTTTTTAACCCTTGTCTAAATCTCTCCACTTAGCTATTCCATCTTATTTGCATGTCTTTGAGCTTGGAGGTCAGTGACGGAACTGTGCAATAAATAAATTTACCAATTCAAAAGGTTATCATGCACATTATCCATAGCATTAAGTGATTATTGGAGTGATCCATCCTTCTCCTCTATAGTTTTAGTGTGACTTTTCATGGATGATTTGGTGGTGGTGACCTTTGCAAACTCTGTACTAGAACTAGTTAAGGTGGTATCCAATTGTTTCTATTGAGCTATTGAGCTTGAAGTGTGGTAGCATCAATAATTCCTTGATATTCCTCCTCTAATATAGTGATGAGTGTGGTATCCTTGGCCTTAACATATTGACCTAATGTTCCCACTATGTGGAGTTTTGCACTTCACACCAATCCTTTGTTCACTCAAAGACAAGTGTCTTGAGTGTGTGTTGGTTAGACATTACTTGGTCCCTTATTTCTCAAATGACTAACTTAGGACCCTAGATAAGATTTACATCTTAGTGTATTTGAGCCTTCAAATTAATTTTCTCGACCTTAGATTGATCAACCTCCTAATATATAGAGGAAACCTTTTGTGCAATGGACTCTTAGAATGTGATAGCACCCTCTAACTACTTCTTTAATGGTAAACTAGAAATATCTAATGATGCTTCCTGCTAAAGTGGGAATGCTACCAAGATTCTTATGGTAGGTGAAGGATTAGGTCATGGCATGGTCATAAGTGGAAGTGATAAAGTGGTGTATCAAGCACCCATAGTTGGAATGTCCCATAGCCAAACGCCTTCCAAAGGAAAATCCAATTATTACTCACTTGTTATAACTATGAATGTATCTTCTTATTTCTTCAATTTCTCTGACCTACCTAGTTAATGTTGTTTAGGCACTTGTTATTTTTGTGCCTTAGTATCTTATGTAGTCTTCAATTATTATGCAATGTATTCATCATGTTTTTTTTGGCTTCCACCATTGCTTTCCTATTGAGTTCTTCATCTATAGATTTATTTTTCTCCTATTACTCCTATTACTTTTGCACATGCTCTTCTTACTTTTTCTATTCTTTTAGCACACCAACCTTATCTTATTTGGCCTTGGCCTATGCTTATACCTCTAAATTAGCCTACACCTTGGCTACATGCTCTTGTTATTCTTGTGTTTGAGCCTACTATTTACACAAAGCTTCATCTTCTTCTTCTTTATTATTCTTTGCAACTTCATTGGCTTGTTGTTGTATAAGAGTGGCATCCTCTAGGGCTTTCTTTGTATGTGCCACTACATCTTATTATTGATTATCTATGTTTACCTTAGCTATGGTAGTGATCATATCCTTTTTATTCTTCTATTCTTAATCCATATTATGTTGGTGCACCTCCTATACCTAATTTATTGCATCAACAACTTGTTTTTCCTTCTTTACCTCTTCGATAGCCTATTTTCATTTAGCCTCTATGTCCTAGGCCTTTTACTTAGCCTTGACTTCCTTAGCTTGATGAGGTTCTTGCTCAACTTGTTGTTGTTGGGCCTACTCATTCTGGCACTTATTTTTTTCTTGATAAACTTGTCATTCTATTGTCTAAGTTGCTTCCTCACATGATGTTTGTTGCTCTTCAGATGTAAGCTGATCTGACATTAGTTCTTTGACCTCTGGGGCTTGTTCTGAGGGTGGAAAATCATTTGGCTAGAAAATAGAGATGAACACAAATGCTTTATTATACCCCAAAGTAATCAGACTATGTTTAGGTGGTAGTAAAGTTGAGGAAAGAGAAGGTTGCACTTCATATGCCATGGCTACTATATTAAATGTGAATTCTTTCAAGGTAGGATAACCTTAGCCTCTCATTGGGTTCTAGGTCTATGCACTAAAGGCTCTTACAAACTTTAAAGTAGTGGTACAAAGACATCAAAAATTGTAAAATTAGTGAAAGGTGGTTATTTAAAGAGGTCAGTCATTCTCTACATTTATTCAACCTCTTTGTGCATAGGGTCAAAAATAATGGATGATAGGCATGGTGGTAATTTCACTTAAAGAATTAGAAGGACCTTCTTACATAATTGAACTATGTATACTACCTTCCATAAGAATAACTCCTTATCCTCCTCTTTCTCATAAAATTTGCATACCATATCTATGATCATCACCTGGTAGACCTCATATTCATCCATTTCCATCTAAGGTAGGTCACAAAAACTTGTGATCTAAGGTACCTTGGGTTCATCTAGCTAGGTGGTTGTGCTCCTCATCTTGAAATTTAGTGGAGGTGATGGTCATTGTTATGTAAAGAGATTAAGCTTCCCTTTTTATTATTATGAGGTTATGGCTTTAGGTTGTGTTTGTGATGAACAAACTTATACTCTAGGTGGTATGGCTTAAAGAGGTGTGGCATGCCCAGCTACATATGTTTTTTTCTTGGTGATTTTGGCTTGCACCATGGCCATGGTAATAAAAAATGGTAGGGTTCCAAATGATAACCTAGGTAGCTCATGAATGTTAATGAAGATGCATTTTGGAAGTAAAGTGACAATAACATGTTTTCTCAAGTACAATATGATGTCTATAATCATCCTTGGGTGTGTAGAAATCAACTCCAAATACTTGTCTCACTATGTCTTCAATTTTACCTCATGAACTAAGTTGTCACACTTAGGTGACTATATCAAATTTTAACATTTTTATGCTATTTAGTAATCAATGCTTAGGTGCACCTCTCCTTTAGGGGACTTCTATTAGGTGAAACATAATTGAAAGATTAAGAACTGGTACTAGAAGGTATACTTAGAAGTTATGCAAAATTTGTTAATATTTATAAGTATCTCGTATAAAAATTACTTGGGTCAATTTAATTGCTCATTATGCTGGATCATGCAATGTGCAATGTCAACCACTCCTTTGAGGATTTGTTTTATAGACTTGGTGGTCTACCAGAATTAGTGTTGGATGCACTCAACCAAGATGTGCACTGGTTCATCTTGGATATCTTCAATTGGGATTCCTTTAGACCTCCAAACATATAATTCTCTCACCCAATGAAGGATAGGTGGCACTCTTCTCTTGTAAGGAGTAAGAGAATCACCCTACATAAATAAGCCCAATGTTCTAGCCATTACTTTAGTGTTAATGATAATGGTGGTATTGGGGTCAATGTAAATGTTTCCCTCATTATAGTGGAAAATAAGGATTTGCACAATCTCCCCCAAATCATCAAATCTAGGCATGAAAAGTAAGTGATCAATGTCAGTGTTATGTAAATATTGTGGGGTTATAAGAGCAAGTGGTTGTGAAATATCTACTAAATTTGGTTAGAAGAGTTTTTATTCTACCACTTGAAGATATTCAAATGGATCTAGATTAGTATATTTTTTCCATTGAATCACAAGATCGATGCCCATTGCTTCTTCCTGAGCATCTATCAAGTTCTTGATGAGCTTTGAATGATCCATGGTAGTAGAATATTGGAATGAGAAAATTTATGCATCTAGCATTCTATAAATTGACTCAAATATATAACTTCAACTCATAAAATAATTGTAATAAGGAAATGAAGACTTGGTTTTCAACCTTATGCCTTTATAGATTTTGTACTTGTTGGTTTCTATGTAAATATTGCATTGATCTATGCCTTTGATATCAATGTGAATGTTGATATGGTAAATCTTATCCAATTTGGTGATAAAGGTAGTTAGTCAGTTGTGCATGCATTGAGATACATTATTATATTCTTTATTTTCCATACTAGAGTACAAACTAATGATGTTGACTAGCCACCAATTTAGTGAATATTAGATCAATCAAAACTTGTCTCTAGTATTAACTACTTGGGAATGACCATTATATAACTAAGATCTTAGCTGATGTGACTTGACCATACATTTATTAGACTTAGTTGCTTTCTTTCACTTTTATTGAAATCAATAATGGTGCACCTGAATTCTTATATGCATGGGTGTCACACTCTATACTTCTTATCATGGTTACAAAATTTGATGAAGAGATAATCTAAAAACACACACATACACAAAAAGAAACACACAAGAAAACATATAGAATCAGGAAATCCTAATCTAGTTAGTTCTACTTAGCACCCACTCATTTGTCAGAAAGAGATAAATTAATATTATTGGTGGTAGGGCTTAAGACTATAGCCATTCACTCACCCTAGAAAAATGGTTCCCTATAAATCTCTCAAAATAATGGTTCCTTGCTATTATATTTCATGTATAATATAATGCCATTTCTACCTGATCTATAATTTACCTAAAAAAGCTCTGAAGTGATTATCATATAATAAAATTGGTTGATCTTTGTGAAATTCATTATGTCACAGGTTCTTGTCATGCCATGTTTTTTTTATCTCTACTTATAAACTTCCTACATCCAAGATGCTCTGTGTTGATACTCATCCATCCTAATTAATTTGAGAAGCCTATTTGTGAGAGACTCATGACCCCTAGTCTCATAACCATTACAATGCATAGACTGGTACCAAGTATACCAAAGGCATTACTACTTCAATCCCATAGAAAAACTAAAATGGAGTAAAACCTATAGCCCTCTTATAGTGCATTTGATAGGCCCAAAGAATTGTAGGAATACGATCTTCTCAATCATCCCTTTTGACATCATAGATCTTTATCAACATCTTTCCCAACATTTTATTAGAAGTCTCAGCTTAGGCATTAATTTGTGAATGGTACGTATTACTTTTATGATGGGAAATCATGAAATATTTAATAAGATCTTTGATACTATTATTTATGAAGTGTGTCCCTCAATCATTGTTGATCTTGATGGGGCATCCAAACCTTGTGATAATATTCTCATAAAGGAACTTTGTTGTATCCTTCACCCCATAACTAGGAGTCATAGTAGCTTCAACCCATTTGGTAAAGTAATTAGTTGTATTGATAATATATTGAGATTTACTACATTTACTTGGGGGATTAATAGGTTCTACAAAATCAATGCCCCATTATTCAGAAGGTTATTTAGCTAACAAAGGTTGTAAGGGAATTTCATCTTTATAGTGTGGTTTACCCATTCATTGACACATGTCACAATGTTGTGCTACTCTATGTGCATCCTAAAAAAGGTTCAGCCACCATAATCCACTCTATAATAGTTTTCATGTAGTAGCTTCTCTAGTAAAATGACCTCTTACTATTATTTGGTGAGCTTCCTATAGGAGCTAGGGTCTTTCATGTTTCAGAACTACCCTACATGCTACTTCATCCTTTCCCAAATTATATGAGAGCCCATTTATAATAGTATATGGAAAATATCTAGTGATAAACTACTTCTTGTCTCTTTCTTGGTAGTGTGTAGGGAATACTCCTTGTTCTAAGAAATTATAAATTGCCTCAAAATTATTAGGTATCAAAAAAACTCAAAATAGATGGGCATTAGGAGAGTCTCCATGTAGTTTTTTTAAGTTTTTACCCATTTATGAGGTGACTAAGATTATCTATCCCAATATTGTATCTATCTGGCTTGATGTTGATGAGAAATTGAAATTCTTTAAAGAGCATCAACCATCTTGAAATACATCCTCCAAACATAGGCTTATCGCCTAGGTAGCACAGAGATTAATGATATGTGAAAACTTCAAATGGTGTCACAAGAATATAATTTCATAATTTCTATGGTATGAACACTATAGTTATTACTTCCCTTTCAATATTCATGTAACTATTTTCTACATCAGATAATTTTTGGATTATAAAATGTATAGGGTGGTCTAGTCCCCCACTCTTGTCTATGCAAGCACAACACTAACTATGATACTAAAAGCATCAATGTGCACATGAAAAGGATTACTCCAATATAAAAATATAAGAATATGTGCATTAACCAATCCTTACTTTAGTTTTATGAAAGCTACTTGACTCTCAGAAGTCTAGACAAACTTTGTACCTTTGAACAACAAATACTCTAATGGGGATGAAATGGATAAATTTCCCTTGATAAAATTTTGATAGTAACCTATGTGGCCAATAAAATATTGCACTTTCATGGAACTAATTGGTAGAGGCATATTAAGAATGACTGTAATTTTGGCCTAGTCCACCAAAATCCCTTTGTTGCACACCACATAACCTAGTAGGACACTAAAAGGTGTAAAAAATAAATAATTTTTTAAATTTAAGGAAATACACAGATCTCAATAGCATTCTATCATGATTCATAGCTTGGAAAATTTCTCTTTAAACAAAGAGAGGACTACTCAATCATATAGATATACTTCTAGGAAGTCATGAATGAAATCTTTAAATGCATTCACCACTACTCTAGAAAAAATTGTAGGTGCATTCTTAAGGCCAAAAGGAATTACCTTATATGCAAGGATCCCTATTTTGTGTAAAAAGTCATTTTAGCTCTATCTTTTTCTATGATGGGTATTTGATGATAACCACTGGACCCATCTATGAAGGAGTAAACTTCATGACCTATAATAGATTCCAAAACTTCATCTATCAAGGGAATCGGAAATGGATCATTCACACATGCATCATTAAAAATTTGATAGTCACCACATACTTTGATCTCCCCTATTTTCTTAGGCTGCACTACCATGGGACTAACCCAATATGCCTTATTTATAGGATAAATTATACTTGTTTCTTGCATTGTCTAGTTCAGCCTTCACTTTCAAATTCATATTTGGATTCAACTTGTACGACCTTTTATTTATGGGTCATATGCACTCTTTAAGCTTGATATGCATTTTACCTAGGGAAGGATTTACTCCTTTGACTTCTAAAAATTTAGTGGGAAATGCATCTTGATAATCCTACAGGAGTTGCATAGCTTATGAAAGTTTGGATTCAGTCCAATAGTCACCTATATGTGACAATTTAGGAATCTCCTCAGTTATGATGTTTTTCACATGCTTTTTAATAGGTTGATGATAAATCTTGTGCTTTTCCTTAGTAATAGATTTTTGTAGCATTCTTTGCCCTTCTTATTCTAGAATCTATATGTTTTGCATCTTGTCTTCCTTAGTAGGTCCCATGATTAAATATTTTAATGGTTCTACTAACCATTTGGGTTCAAAAATATATATCAAATCAATATCATCATTAGTATCTTGAATATTTAGTTTCCTTCTCTTCATCCATTATTTGGTGGCACAACTACATAAGAGATTTTTCTTCCATCTTACTGGCTTTATATCTTTTTAGTGATGTATTCATATCATAGTCTATGTTCTTATACATAGTAGACTCCATTTTGGTACTTAAATACTATGTACACCCATGGCATAGGAAATGTTTTATTTTGAGCAGTGCATCATGGACCATAGGATTCTCATTTTCAAACACAAAATTTTGTATGAAGTCACTCTACACCTGTGCCCAATGCTTTGTCCCCCTCCTACATTCTTGATACATATACCAAGCTAATGGTAAAGGGGCAGGTATGTAATGAAAGATATAAACCTAGTACTTAGGTGTCACATGTTCTTTAATCAAAACCTCAACACATTTGTGGATATATATTTTAGGGCACTCACCTTCCTGAAATTAAGGCTAATTAATTTTGATTAACTATGGTAGTTGAAATTTTATAATCATAATTTTTCATGCATCATCCCAATTGATATAATCATCTCTATGAATTACACTACAACTCCCTTCAAAGTATAATTCAAGTTACTGACCCATAAACTAATTGTAGGCACATGAACTTGTAGGTGCAGAATGAATTGATTGATATCTCAGGTGCATAGTATGAAGAAAATTATATTTCCATGGCAAAGACCATTCTGATAGGTTAGAGTTCATGATCATCATGAGCCTAGTTGCGTAGATGCATATATGAGTCTCTGCTTATATACAAATCTATTTCCCAAGGCAAGGTTCTTTCTCTAGTCAGCTCTATATAATCTTGCATATGATCATCTACTTGATAGAGAAAATCAATTTCTAAATGAGTAGGTGATTTAGTAGACATGGATGCATAATCTTCTATGACAAACAGAGGTGCCAATGGTTGAGGAAATACTAGTTTAGGTTTCCATTGTTCAAATGTATTCATCTATTGAGTGAGTAAAGACTACACATAAGGTTTATTATGCTCATATAATAAATTACACTTGATTGTGCATAGAAATTTTGGGTTCTCCTCAAAGTTTACCTTCATCCAGCTAGTTTCTTGTGCAATATAAGGAGAGTCTAGTTCAATCATAATGATGTAAGGTTTGTGCACCTTATGTAAAGGAATGACTACAATATTATCTTTTTGATGTGCCTCTAATAAATTTTACATAGTATTGATAGTCATCTGACCATCATATGCTCATTTATTACCAATTAGCATACGATAATAAGTTATTGTCTTCATATCAGTGACTTCAAAGTCACCTCATAGGCTTAGTTCTATGACTTTGATTTCAATGTCTTCTAACCTGCTAATGGGTTCAATTCTTCCATAGTATTCTAAACTCAGAGTCAATAGGTTGTAACTTATAACTATCCATCCAATTTCCTCCCATGTAGACCTAGGGATCATGTTAACCGTGCTACCAAAATCAAAGACAACATTTGGAATTTCATATCCTACAACTTCAATATCAAATCACTCATCTACATCCCATGGATTCTTTTTTTTTACATACCAAACAAGTTTTTTGTCTTATATTACCCTCATTATACACACTCTAGTAAATTATGTAGTAATTTTGTAATGTTATAAGAAATGTCTTCATTGTAAAATGTACTTAGTAGCTTTAGTAAATCTATCAACATAGTAATAACTCCATTCTAGTGCATAATGCACATAATCTAACCATATATTTAGGAATTTATTTCTACAACATCTCCTTCAATAGTGGTTTGGTGTTAAATATTCTTCAACATCTGTATAGCTTCATACATCAACCCCTTTTTGTAGTAGGGTCCAGTTATTTATGCTTTCTAGATTCCTTGGTCCTAAGGCATTTCAAGAGGAGGTAGTCCTCTCTCTACATGTTGGTGTCTTATAACAACATTCAAAAATGCATCCTCCTTAGGTTGTGAATTCACCACGTTAACATTCTTGATAACCTTTTCCTTTCTTTGCTTTTCCAAAACATGACAATATTTTGTCTCGTGATACTCATATACCCTAAAATATGCATAGTAAGGCTATCTTTGGGGATTCAAAGGACAATTATGTTTTACATGGTTATACTCTCCACATAAGTAACATTGCAAAGGAGGGAATTGATAATTATTTCCTCTGACACCTTGATAACCCCCTCTATATCCAACCCTAGATCCTCCCTTGTTCGATTGATAACCTCCTCTATAACCTCCCTATTACTATGTTGTAATCCATTTATGATGTTATTGGGTATTATCTCCAATCACAAATTATTATTTCATAACTTTTAGAGTCTAACTAGTTTGTTGTTTCTACATCATTGTTAGATTCCAAGGTGCTGAGTACTGATATTACAGTGATGGTGGTCTCTAACCTAACAAAGGAGGGGTCCATCTAGCCAGATCTTGAGGTTAGTTCTAAGGTGAACTAGGAATCCATTATAGACCTAATTGGTTCGCATAACCCTTATTTACCTCTAGGCCTAGAATCATCTACTTCATCAAGGACACTTACTACACAGTGATGGCAAATACATTCTTTGAATATCCTATTTAAGCTCCTGTAAAGCCCTTTAATTATTTTCATCATGATTGTGCAATTTTAAAAAAATTACAATATAGACTCTGTGGGATTTTTACATATTATTATAGGAGATGGTACTACATTTTTGCATGCCCTGCTACTCTACAGATTTCACAAAACTTTGTCTTGATCTTAGGACAATCATTCCTGTGATGTCCTTTTTACTCACACTCCATGCACCATGGATTTAGCTTAGGTTTATTTTTTTCATGGTATTTTTCCATCCTATTCATAAAATTTTTCAATGTATTTTTAATCTTAGAACCCATTATGGGAGTGTCCCCATAATATTCAATTTATTCCATCTAAAGAGTAGCAACTCTAGCATCTACCTTAGTAGCATATTGAGTTTGTGTTATAACAAACCTAATCCTAGAGTGCAGTCCTTTAAAAAACCACATAGCTTTATCTTTATCTTCTAAGGTAAACTCTACCTTATTCATAAAATCTAAGAACCTACAATCATAATCATAGATTGATTCTCCTAACTTCTGCCTAATCTCCTTTAGATCTTGAATAGTCTAACTTGTACATTTCTTGATTTTAAATTATATGATGAGCCACTCCTTAACTTGTTATAGATTTGCCTGAGCAATATCTCTATGG
This sequence comes from Torreya grandis, assembly GCA_037957365.1. Taxonomy (NCBI): domain Eukaryota; kingdom Viridiplantae; phylum Streptophyta; class Pinopsida; order Cupressales; family Taxaceae; genus Torreya; species Torreya grandis. The sequence goes on along the minus strand of JARHVA010002810.1, from coordinate 20,555 downwards.
TATATAAATTCAATTTATCTTCCATTCAATTCCTTAATTAATTCTCACTTCTTTATATCCTCATCGATAATACCCTTGGTTTTTCATCTCATCTCACATGTTAGTATGTTTTGATCAAGGTCCATAGACCCATGATATGTCACTAGATTGATAATGCTCCTAAAGAACCCATTTATAAACTAGTGTCAAGGGAATATATTATGTAGCTATTATAATGGGAGGCTATGTTTTGTGTGATGTTACCTATGCACTAAAAATATTTACTTACACACTAGTGAGTTTGTTTGTGCACTCTACTTTTATGTATTTCCTATTTTTTTCTACTTGGTTTCAATGACCCTGCAGCATTTAAAGCCTTATGAATTGAGGATGTTTCAATTTTGGTACCCCTCAATGAATTTTTTCTAAAAATGGACCTTTTAAACTACTATTTGCTTTTCCTTCTGGTTGAAAACTTTTACTAGAATATAACAAATTGGGCTACAAGGATATGTACTCTTATAGTGAATGATTATTTCCTATGACTTTTTCTCCTTCCAAGTTTAAACCTATGATTACTCTACAAATTTTTCCCACTTCATGTCCTAGTAATGCTCATTCTTGTAGTTTCACACTACATCTATCATCTAATTGATTTAACTCTGCACTATTCTCATCTTCATCTTCAAACATCTCTTCTTCTTCTTGTTCTTCATCACTTCTTTCTTTTTGTCAGCATTCATCTTCTTCTTTTATCTTGTCTTTATTCATCCTTCATTATTCATCTCTTCCTTCTCATTCATCACATATTTTTACTCATTCATCATCTATTTTAATGCTACTCTTAACTCTACTTGTAACTACCTAGGTATTTTCTATTTTTTCCATCTATTATGTTGTTGTAACTCACATTATAAATCTAGACTCTTATTTTGACTCTTTTCCCTCATTTCTCCATTCTAGATTTAGGTCCAAGAATTTTTTCTCATATAATCATAATTCACATTCATATTGCACATGCTCTCATATGCTCAAAGTGACTACTCCATAATGGCTAGATTAGGCACCATGGCCTTGTCCACAACCAACATCTTCACTAGGATAGGTAGTTGTTGAAAAAAATTCCATCTAATTCCTCTAACAAATAAGTCCTTCATATATTTGAAATCTATGTATCTTTTCACTAAAAACTTAGTTATATATCCATCTACTGTAGTAGTAACCTGATGATTTATTTCTTTTATCCATTCAGTTTCAAATATCTACAATTGGTCAATCTTTTCTTCAGTTTAGGTTATAGTTTATTCTATCCTTGGTTTAAAGTAATAATATTCCAACTGTACTAACCAATTAGCTAGAAATTTATGTAACTCACACCAAAAAAATTCATAAATATCTCCATAAATATGCTCTCAAATGATCTCTTGAATGGTAAAACTAGTCCTTATTCTTGTATGAAATTACATATCTTTTGGTCTAACCATATCTTAATATCTATCTACCTTGGTAACCATATTAGCTGAGTTTCCTCCAAAAAGAGGTTCCACACTCACCACATCATTATTAGAAGAGGTTCATAGAGAATTAGAATATGCTAAGGATGAGGATAGCTATGAGATATTTCATGTGCATAGAATATTTTACCATATAAATAATTGAATTTGGGTGATAAAAACATAAGAAGCATTAATTATTCTACATTATTGAGGAGTTAAGAATAACCAATATTGTATAAACTAAAATAATAAATTCATAATAGTTTATGTACAAAGTAATCAAGACATTACACATGAGAATGCATGCAAGAAACATAACAAGCAATCATATAGGTATCCATAACTAGATAATCACTATTGATCTCTTCTAAAAGTGGAACCCTCTTCTTCTTATAAATAAAAGTATATATAAACATTCCCAGTCTATAACTATTCATATTCTTCTCATACTTGACACCAAAAGTTGAGTCTCTTCATATTATATCCTATTAAAATTCATGAAGATAAAACAAAATATATTATATAATGATAAAATGAGAGCATAATGCATGATATCGAACAAATATCCTTCACAGATTTATAATTTGTGTTCTACTAAAAAAAATTATGATATGTATTTAGGTATATGATATATTAATGTATATGGGCTGATGGAGATGTCAACATGTGGCACACATCTCCCTTAATTAATTATATGGGTCCAATATATTAATATAATGGACTAATTTATAGAATTAGTGCATTGGGTAATGGTTGGCCTACATTGGGATTAGGAGGTTACCCATCCATTATTAGTTAGATAGAGCTCTATATAAAGGAGATGATTATCATTGTAAAGGAAGTAAGCATTGAGTATTATATTTTAAGAGGGTATTGGATATTATCCCCTTAAAGAGACATTGTGGAGTTATTCCTTGTTAAAGGAGTATTGAATGATGTTACCCTACCATAAGGGTGATTATTATATTTCTACATATATTGAATATTTGGGCATCTTGTCCCACATATATCTATTATGTTGTGTTGATCTACATTATTTCCAAATATTATAATTATGTATCATAAAAATTGGTATCAGAGCTTCGATTTGGGTAATTTGTGTGTAGTGAAACCCTAGTTTTGTGTAATTGTCAATATATTTCAATCAGTTTCTAATTTATGTACAATTATTTTATTGGAGATGAATAATATTTTAAGGAAGTTAGTAACAAAATTGAGTCTTTATGATTAGTTTTGAGGGATTTACTAATATTTTAGGGTTTGTAATAATTGTATTATATCAACCTAAATATAAGGAATTTTTCTATTAAAATTTTGTTGGTATTATATGAACATACAGGAGAAACATAGTCAAAATTTCAAAAAAAATTGAATTTTTTCAAGTGATTTATTGTGATTTTATTATTTTTCATATATTATCTCTAGAGGTCTGAATTTGTGTAAGTTTTTCAAAAAAAATTATTGAAGTTACACTATCATAAGGGGAAGACACAGTCAAAATTTGGGACCATTTTGATCATTTTTAATGATTTATTGACATTTTAGGGTATTTCATTAACCCTAGTTTTTTTTTGGATCATGAAGTTCCAAGTATTTTTAGGGGAGGATGATATTGATGCTAGAGAATGGTGGATCCTTTTTAAGGAGAATAATACTCAAAATTTTTTGGCAAACATGTTTATCTCTTTCTTTGTCTGGGCTTACACAACATTGGTTTAAATAGTTGAGCTTCACATAAAGGTATTCTTCATGGGAAGAAATGAAACATGTATTCCTAAATCGATGGGATATAAAAGAAAAAGAAGATGAAAAGAGGAAGAAAATAATTATGGTAATGAATAAGAGAATGGAGATGATGAAGAAGAAAAATCAGTGGAAGAAAAGAATGACAATGAGTAATAACATGAAAGTGATGATGATGAAGAAGAAATCGAGCATAACGATAATGAGGAGAGTACAAATGGTGAAAAAGGAGAGGTAGAGGATCTCAAAGAATAAGAAAAATAATTATATGATAATGGTTCAAATAATTTGGCTCCAAATAAATCTGAGTCAATTTTTCAATTTCATGGATGCATTCAAAAGAAGAAGGTTGTTATGTCCATAAACCCTACCAATAAGTATAACTTCATCAATATGAATGTGGACAAACATCTACATGTTAAATAAAATAATATCAAGGAGGTTCAAGTAGATGGTAAGAATATTCTAGTGTTTGAAGATTTGAAGTTCATTATGGAAAAATATGTTTTGCATTTAGATTTTTATACATTAGATATGGATGATGTGGATATAGTTCTTGGATATCCATGGTTAGATACTTTGGGAATAATTAATATTAATGTTTAGAAAAAGTTCATGATGTTTTGGTATATGAAAAGTAAGGTCACTTTCGAGGATATCATAGTTGGAAAAGAATAAAGAACAGTCATGGTAGATCATGAAGATGAGATTAAAGAAGGTCATGAAGATCATGTGAAAGATTCAGATGAAAACATAGATGAAGAAATAATACAAGAAAAGAAAAACACGTCATCTACTCAAGAGACAAAGGAACCACTAAAGAAAAATGTGGAATATGTAGAATAAAAGGTTGATAAGGTCAAAGTATCAGAAAAATTTGAGGTATATTGATACCCACATCATCATGAGAGGAAACAATCATGGAGACATGTGAGGGAGTTTCATAATAATAGGCACTTTGGCTATATAGGAAATCAAAGTTATAATAACTATGGCTATGCATGAAAGCTAAAACAAGGACTACTATGGTCAAGTATGGAATCAACATAACAAAGAAACTTATGAAACATGAAATTAGTGGGAAAATCACTATGACTATGCATGGAATAATAACTACTATGGTCAAGAATGGAATTAGAGTAGTATAGCTTAATATGGTACATGGAATCAAAAGAAGAATAATTATTCATGGACACCAAAGTGATATAGTTATGATCATGAATATAATTAGAGTAGCACATTGGCATTTGGAAATAAGGTTCAAAATATATCACCTACCAGGATCACATATGGGTAGTTGGATGATCGAGCTTGGAGACAAGTGTGTAATTATTTTAAGCACACTCATTATTTGGTTTCTTCCTATTTTTTATAGATGAAACATGTCAAGGAGGGAAGGAATGTTATGTACCTAGGTATATGCTATATTAATGTATATGGGTTGATGGAGATGTTGACATGTGGCACACATCCCCCTTTGTTAATTATATGGGTCTAATATAATAAGATAGTGGAGTAACTTATGGAGTTAGTGCATTGTATAATGGTTGGCCTACATTCAGATTAGGTGGTTACCCATCCATTTTTAGTTAGATAGATGTCTATATAAAGGAGATGATTATCATTGTGAAGGAATGAAGTAAGCATTGAGTCTTCTATTGTAAGAGGATATTGGAGGTTATCCCCTCAAAGAGACATTGTGGAGTTATTCATTCCTAAAGGAATATTGTATGGTGTTTCCCTACCTTAAGGGTGATTATTCTATTTTTGTATATATTTAATATTTGGGCATCTTGGCCCACCTATATCTATTGTGTTGTGTTGATCTACATTATATTATGCATTATTTCCAAATATTATAAGTGTGGATCATAAAAATTATCTAATGTAGTAAAGAATATATATCATTTTTGATTTTGTGTTCTAAATTGGTGATGTTGGTATAGGAATGACATTAAGATGAGTTGAAATTATAAAATCAAGTAAGGTAAGAAAATAACATTTTTTTAGAAATAGGAGATTTTACAAGGTATTTTACCTCACAATTTTATATAGCATAGTCAAGTATGATTAATTTATTACTTTGGCACATAGTTAAAACATGTCTATTCTATGTGGATGGCTTCAAAGGGCCATCAAGAATGCATATCCCTACCTTAGAAGATCTTTTGGCTTGAAATATTTCATATGGGTAAAATAAAAATATCAATTCTTAATAATGGTGGCCTATAAGGTTAGAATATGTGCTATATAAATATTTGAAATTGTAGAAAGAATAAGATCATAACTCATATCACACTTTAAAAAAATATGAAAACATTTTATCATTAGAATCAC
>JARHVA010002810.1:0-10000 GCA_037957365.1 Torreya grandis | reverse complement strand
CCCTCTAAAGAGAGGGGTTTGGCGACCCAATATTCTACATTTTTCTCCATTTTATTTATGACATATTGCCACAAGTCCATAGGGGAACTATAAAAGTCAATGGAATTCCCAAAAACTTTAATTTTTTCCCTCCATGAATCCATTTCCACTTGTATTAGTATAACCAATCTGGCATGGGCATCATACTTTGTCCAAAGCATTAGGTCTTACTCCATTATAATTTGGATCTAGAAGTTATGTAAAAAATATCAAGATATTGCATAGCCTCCTTTAAATATTTTTATTTTTAGTTAAATGTGAGGAAGGTATCATTTATAAAGTATCCATTGATGAGTTGAGAAGGTTAGTCAAAAGGAACAATACTTTTGGCAAGACCTTAATTAGCTCTATGAACCAACAAATATCCCAGATATTCAACAAACAAGACATATAATATTGGGGTAAGGGATAAACCTTGATGTATGGAGTTATAAATTCCAATACAGTCAAATTTGATACAATTTATAGTGATATAGGTTGAGGCATTTTCAAAGAGAGTTAGAATAGCTGAAATGAATAGTTGTTTGAAACTAAGAGCCTAGAGCATGGCAATAATGAAGGGCTATTTAATACTATCACAGGCTTTCTTAAAATCAAGCTCGATTAATATAGTTATTTAAAGAAAGGCACTCACCCATTCCATACCTTCCCACACACTAATAAAGGTTTCACTAATATACCTACTTTTGATCAATCTAATTTACTTAGAGTTTGATAATGATAGGTAAGATGAGCCAAAGGTGGTTATCAAGAGCTTTAGCAAGGATCTTGTACGATACATTTAACAAGGTGATCAGGTGATAACTAATGATAAGTCATGGGTCACCCACTTTATGTATGAATTTAATATTTCCTTGAATAATGATAGAACCCAATGATTTTTTTATAAAGCTTCTTTGTAAACTTGAAGTAGGTCAGGACTGACAAATTCCCAAGTGGCTTTATAAAATTCACGAGGAAATTCATCAACTTGAGGCCTTGTCATTTCTCATGAAATTAATGACTTGAGATATCTCATGAAGAGACAAATGTGAATCACATAAATTTTGGTTGATACACTTGAGTTTGTGAGGAACCACATCAAGGCATTCCTACAAATCTTGAGTCCTCTTGATTGTTTCCTCTTGAGCTTGAAACACAAATTTATATTGGTCCAAAAAAGAAAAGGAGATGTTAGGAAGCATATGGAGTCTCAACTAGGTTAAATTTATGGCCTTGATCTAGTCTCAATATTGTATGGATTTGAGATATTATAAAAAATCATTAGAATCCTTATCATCAATTTTGAGCCAATGAAGGTGAGCACAAAGTTATGCCCCTTTGGAAGCATAAATGTTTTCCACTTTGAGTTGATGTTTGAGAGAAGTAACCTACGTGTGTAACTATAATTCAAAAGGGATATACTCAAGTATAGATGATATCCTTTGGTACTCTTTGAGCATAAATTCATCCCCCCACTTTTGAATGCGAGAAATTTGTTTGACATAGTGGCGTTGAAATGTGGTGGTGTAAAGGATGGCCTTCTTTCACCACTCTATCCACCTAGAAACAAAAGGTGGCTGAGGTGTAAGATTAAAAAATCATGAAATGATATATATGATGCTCTTATGGTAGGTTATAGAGGTTCTTAGGATGAATTGTTTATGTGGCACTTTAAATTGGTTGTTTCTCCACTCCACACTATAGATGATTGGATCATAGTTCAAGAGAACATATCTAGAATGCATGATGACAAATTATCCATCTGTAATAGAAAAATTAAAAATATTTTTCTCTAATAGAATATAATGGTTTACTCTCTTAAATACCTTATCAATGTCATCATGATAGTTGGACCATGTAAACCAAGAAGTGGAAGTTCTTGTGCATCATTAGAATAAAGGATCAGTTAGGCCCCACTAATTTTTAAAATAATACCAAGCTTCACATCTCCCACACACCATATCATCATAAATGTATCAACTTTTTCCTTGTGTCTTTCCACCATATTAAAATCCCTACACACAAGCCATATGGTGAGTGATAGGTTTTTAGCTAAATATAGCCATAAATTTACTCTTTTAGGGTCATTATTAGGGCTATAGATTTTGATAAATCCTAATTAATGTCATATATAATCAAGGAGAATATAAATATCCTAGTGTGATGGATAACCCCTCTAGTAAAAATTAAGGAAATTTTTTTAGGGAAATCAAGATATTTGTGCTTCCATGCCCATCATCATACAAGGTGGATAATTGAGTAGTGTCAAACCAGATTCACTTCAGAGTAATTTATATAAAATAAACCCTTTAGATGATACATTTCAATTTTGATGTATGAGTAGTAAATGAGGATGTGGAAAGTTACTAGTATTATTATATAAATATTTTATTAAATTCAACATAATATTTGATCTATTATATGAAGGTAAAGATGGTAACTTTGTCCAAGTTTGAGACACATTCTCAAGCTAAAATTTTGAATTTAAGGACAAGAACCTCTTAAAATTCTTAAATCTAACCTTAGTTATAATATACTTTAACCATAACTTTGGCCCTTATTTATATCATAAGAAATATAAATGTAACTACATTAAGATTCAATTGGATTACATATAATCTAGTTTTGTACAGAAATGACAAATATTCTTAAAAGACTTTTGATTTATTGGGAATTTAAGTGAATTTAGTGTTGACCAAATTTGGTCTACATACCAAAAATGTGCCTAGTACAAGAGTTTAATCTAAGGAGTAAGATCCTCGGGTTAGGAGGGTTCAATGATTCAACTTGAGCAAATTTTTGGATGAAATGAGTAGCCCAAAAAGATCATGCAGCTTGAAAAGCCCTTAAAACACTTTAAGTACACTTAAAAGTGTAATTTTTCATCTTCTAAAGAGGGGTCTAGAGTTGTAGATCCCCCATGAGGTGTCAAAAGTGTTTGGAATAGATATGGAAGTGTATGGAGTTCATTCGGTTCTTCATTATGTTCATCTTGACATTTGAGTCCAGTGGTAAAAAGTCTAAGTAGGTAGTTTTTTGATGATATATCTCACACATGTGGATGAGTTAAGAAGAATTAGTCACATGGGTTTGTTCATTTTTATGCCTAAGACATATGTACCAAGTTTCAACCCATTTACCAAAGCACGTCAAAAGATATTAAGGTTCAAAGTTTCCATCTCAAACAAAATATGCTAAATTTCTATACTTAACCATTTTCATAGGAGTTAAAATAGAGCCAAGTGAGAATCTTCACAAAGATATATCTTTCATGTGAAATAATTTCAAAGGAAAATGGTCATATGGGTTTATTCACATTTATACTGAGAATGTACATGATAAGTCCCAAATCCTCTATCAAAGCACAAATGGAGATATACATGTGCAAAGTTAGGCTCTCAAGAATTTTTGCTAAGTTTTCCATACTTAGCCAAATGAGCTCGACCATCACCAAGATGTCATGTGGGAGTGAATAGACCAGTCAAATTGAGAATTTTATAGCTTCATTCAGAAGGCTCCCAATAGTAGAAGATCAAAAGGGTTCATCCTTTTCAATCTCAAGAACATATCCTAAAAGTTTAGTGCCTTCATGATCCTTGTGCTTCAAGATATAAATCTACAAAATTGGTCAAAAAAAATAAGATAGTCACGTAGACATCAAGTTTTAGATAGAGAAAAGGAAATCCATTTGAGCTTAAATTTGATGATCATGTGAATGTCAATGATGGTCACACTAATGTCATTTGATGGGAGTGAGGACATCATCTTTAAGATCATGAACTACCCATTGGCTTTCAAACAATGGGTCCCAACAGATCAATGGTTGGCATTTAATTGAACATTCAGATCTAAAAATGAGCATAGGTTAAAGAGTTTAGAGGATCTAAAGAACAAATGTGTTCATGATAAGTGCCACAAGAAAGTTCAATTGGTATAAGATCGATGGCTCATAAGCATCCATGCATAGACATATCAATAGAGTGAGGCAAATTCAATAAGTTAGTGTATCTGTGGAGCCAATTAATATAAAGATATTTGGGCAAGCTGTAGATGGTCTAAGTTGTCAATCAACATCAAATAAGCAAAAGTGATCTCAAGGAATTTTTGATAAAAATTGTAGAGGTTATTTTGGACCCAAGCAAAGCAAATGATAAAGAGTCGAGTTTAAAGGTGAACTAGGGCCATATTTTAGAGACCAAGCATTACTAACAGAGCTCTATATAGGAGAAATAGATTTTTTGGATCTAATACAAATGGTAAAGATAGACCAATGATTGTGAATCAAATTCAAGTAGTTTCTAGACTTTCATAGATATTTTGACTATGTGAAAACCAATGATCTAAGATTGATTTTCAGCTATAGTGGACCTGTGTCTTGCCTATCATCATGATCACATTTTTGATAAGTAGGTTTAGATGGACACCTAATGCATGTGTCACATTTAATTTAGTTCCAAGACATGATCCTTATCATCATATCATTATATAATGACATGGTTCCAAGAAGAGACCTGGTGGTTAGATAAGGGCAATGGACATTTAATTCTTTTATAGAATTCATTTTTTGTTGATAATATTCTGAGTTAGCATCCTCGAGAGTACTGATTAATAGAAAGTGGTTGGGATTTTTCAAATGCACATCTCTCTCTCTCTCCTTGTCTTTTCTATGAGTATAGGGTTCTAAGACTTTAAATTAATCTCTCTATCCCTCTTTTTGGTATGACCAGACACTACCAAAATTTGTATTGTGGCACCTTTTAATGTAATAAAGACTAAATTCTATCCTTTTCTAAGTTGGACTGAAGTGTGTTATATAAATTAATGCATTATGGTTAAGAGAATGTATGTTCCTTGCTTATGTCTAAGTTTTTATCACCTTCATGAAGTGCTTTAATAGTTATTACAGGTCATTATAAGTGCATTTTACAGTTTATTATATAGTTTGAAAGTGGATATTTACCCTCTCTTTATAATTTGATAACTGATCAATGCCTTATTTTGAAACATTTATGTGATATTTATGTTATTTGGTATTGAAAGTGTCTCATAGTGTGTTTTGTGTGATTTAGAGTGATCAAACCATTAGTACATCACTACTTTTACATTTTTTTAAAGTTTTGTCAAATCTCTCTCCCTTTTCCAAGCAAGTGCTAGTTTAGGTTTAGTGTAGGTGATAGATCCATTAGGAATTTGGCCTTCTCTGGAGGTCTAATACATTATTAGGATACCCATAGCCTAAGATCAGTCCCATATTGGACTAGATTTGAGTAGAAAGATCTGAATAATCCCCTCCTTAGCTAGGGTGAAAATTTAGAACACCAATAGTTTTGGCACACCTAGTGGGACTCATTTCTTTGGTATAATTTAAGTAGGTTGATAATAAGAAATTTTAGTAGTAGGATAGATCTACCATCATCAAGATCTAAATATCTTTCAAGTTTTAAAGTCCATAGCATCTTCTAGATAGTGATTTCATGCCAAAGGTTACAACAAGATCATTAAGTAAAGGTATTCCTTTTGAACATATTGAATTACCTTTTACTTATTATAAAAGATCAAGATTCAATAGTATAATACCTTATCTTCCAAATCAACACTCATCTTCTAGTCATTTTATTATTTTAGTCTAATCTATTATCCCCATAAGCCAAATCCATTTTGTCCAAATGGTTATCAGGAATCAAGTGTTTATCCCATTCAATAGGGTTAGTCCCCTGAATTTGGTAGATAGTGGAGCTTGTATCACTCTCATGCCCAAATAAATTGGAGACAATCTTGGTTTTGTCTATGAGCCAAATTCCAAAGGAGTATTGTAATTATATGTCTCACCAACAAAGATAGTAGGCATAATCAAAGGCCTAAAATTGACATTACATGCTTACCCCAATGTTCTTATTCAACAAGATGTAGTTGTAGTGGACTTGCCTCCTTATTTTTCCATGTACCTATCAAGAGACTTTATTTCAAAGATTGAATAATAGTTGTCAGTCAATTGGACCTATTTAATGTTCATAACTAGGCATGGTACTATGGTGACAACATTTTATGAACCTATTGAAAGATTTCATTTGGAGCCATATATGCCAAGTATGGTGAATGCTAATTGTGTTATCTCAGACAAGGTATTAGAAAATAGTGAGGTGGAATCTGAATCACCCCTAGATGGAGTTTGAGATATTTTCCTTCATGAATGGGCCTTTGATTTAGATGGGCATGATCCCTACAAGTTAATTAAAGAATAAGGACTTAGTGTCTATTATCTTCATGAAAATGATGTACCAACTCCAATACTGATGAAAAATGAGTAGCCTAGTGATGGACTATGGCAACTATATTTTGATGGATCTAGGAATAAACATGGCATTGGAGATAGAATGATGTTAATTTTTCCATCCAATCAAAGGTATTTATCTTCTCTAAAGTTTCAATTTGGTTTTTATAATAATGTCACTAAATATGAATCACTAGTGCATGGTTTGCAATGGGCAAGAAAGATGAAGGTTAATTCCTTACAAGTCTTTGGAGATAGTGAACTAGTAGTTCACTAAGTAAAGGGACTTATTATATGAAATTAAATCACTACTTAGGTCCTATAAGAATTGATTATGGGACCTAGTTTAAGACTTTTAAGCCTTTAACATTTAGGCCATATAAAGAAATCAAAACAAGTATGTAGACAAGTTGGTTGCTATTGGGTCACAATTTAATATCCCAAATGATATAAAAAGGGGAAAAGTTCAGTCACATATCAAGGTAGTTGTGAGACATTCTATCTCAAAAAACCATGACAATTAACAAGTATTTGTGGATGATATCTATATTTTTATATTCTTACAAGAGGAAGTTAAATTCTCCTCAAAGAACCAAGACAAGCATTTATAGTAGTATGATGACTAGATTGTACAATTGAAGACAAACAAGTTGTTTAAAGGGTTGGTCACCCTTGAAAATATATTTCATAGAGATGATGAATTGAAAAAATAAAAATTTGATTTATCAACTAAGGAATAACACTATACAAATGTATATATTGTATTGGCAAGAGTTTAAAGCTAGGCAAATTTTACACATCTTTAGACAAAGAAGTTTTTATTAAGTTGCGTTCAAGTTTTGTAGATGTCTTTGCATGGCAGTACAGTGACCTAAAAGGTTTTGATCCAAGTCTATCTCAACATGTCATTGAGTTATAAGATGAGACTAGGCTAGTCAAATAGAGACAAAGGATAATTAAATCAAAGCTCAAACCTTTAATGAGAGTTAAGATGCATAAGCTCATTGAGTCTGCTATAATATTTCCAATTAAGCACTCAAATTAGGTGGAAAACCTTATTCTTATATAGGATAAGAATGGTGAAATAATACTCTATTTTGACTTCCATGACTTGAATAATGCCTCTCTTAAAGATCACTATCCATTACCATCAATGGAACAGATTTTATAGCTAGTTATAGGTAAAGGTTCTTTCTATTAGATGGTTAAAGTGGATATAACTAGATTTTGGTCAAATAAGAAGACTGGTACAAAATAGCCTTCACCATAAAGTGGAGGATATTTTCATATAGAAATATGCCTTTTGGTTTATCTAATGGTGGAGCCAAATTTTAGAAGGCTATGGAAATGGAATTTTCGGGTCTCCTCAACAAGTTTATTATTTTTTATCTAAATGACATAACAATATTCTCTAATATTATAGATGAGCATATGATTCATCTCAAATAAGTGTTTGAAAGGTGTAGGGAATTTGGAGTGTCTTTGAATCCAAAAAAGTGTGTTTTCTCTGTTCATGAAGGTAGGCTTCTTGGACATGTAATTTCAAAGAATGGTATAAGCATAGATCCTAATAGGATAGAATCAATTCTTTCACTATCATTGCCTAAGCACAAGAAATCCTTCCAAATCTTTTTAGGCAAGATCAAATTCATAAAGAGATACTTTTAAATTTTTATACTTTAGCTAGGTCATTCATAGCCATGATAAAGAAGGGTAAAAAATTTAGTTAGTATAAAGGAGTAGGAAGTTTTAAAGAAACAAAGAAAGTTATAGCTAGTGCTCCTACACTCTTAAACCCTAATTTTACAAAAGATTTCTTCTTATACATCTATGCTAACATTGACACAATTTTAGGTATTCTCATGCAGTATAATAAAAAGAATTTAAATCATCCGATAGCCTTTTTTAGTCAAGGCTTAGAGGAATATGAAAACAAGTATTATTTTTTTTAGAAGCATGTTCTTTCAGTCATAAGGTCTCTTAAGAAGTTTATGTACTTGTTATCAAATAATAAGATACATTTGATGGTTGCACATCCAAGTGTCAAATATTTTCTTCTGAATAAAGATGTAAATGAAAAGAGAGCTAGTTAGATAAATAAGGTCATAGAATATGACATTGAAATCAAAGTCAAAAATTTGGTTAGATTCAAATGACTTTGTGAGCGTCTAGCCCAAGACTTACAGGAGTCTAATAAAATAGTTATGGTGTCAAATGATGAAGAACTTGCAAGTGATAAAGCCTCATCTTCTAGTTGGTTTTAGGATATGGTAAGGTATTTAAAATATGTGTTTATATTTCTCATCTCACTCCTTCAAAGAGGAGATATTTTATATTTTAGTCAATTCCTTTTCTCCTTATTGATAATGTATTATTCAAAAAGGATCTCAATGGCATATTGCTAAGATGCATAGAACCAGGTCAAACATAGAGGTTTCTTGAGAAGTTCCATGATGGAAATGGTGGAGGACATTATTCAACTAGTATTATATCCCACAAGATCATGAGAGGTGGGTAGTACTAGCCAATTTTATTTTGTGATTGCCATGCATGGATCAGGAAGTGCAAATAGTGTGTCATGTTTGTTGGAAAGGTGAAACTTGCAACATTACCTCTCTAACCAATTTTAGTTAATAAACCATTTATCTAATTGGGATTAGACTATATTGGTGTTATCAACCCCCCTTCAAGCTTAGGACATAAATGGATCCTAACTACCATAGATTATTTTACAAGGTGGATAGAGGTAGTAGCATTAAAAGAAGCCAATGAAACTAGTGTTTTAGACTTCAATGAAGGTTTACTTACTAGATTTGGGGTCTCTTAAACTATAATTTTTGATAATTTTATAGTTTTTTAGGATATAATATCATCCAATAGGTAGTTCAACGTATTTTTTTCCTTAGTACCTCATCAAATTATTATCCACAAGGCAGTGGCCTTGCTGAGTCTACTAACAAGAATTTGTTGAATATCATTAAGAGGTACTATATAAGACAATCAAAGATCATGGAATCTCAAATTGAAGCTAGATCTATGGGCTAGTAGGATCACCTATAAGAGGTCAATTGCCAATTCTCCATACAAGCTAGTATACGGTAAGGAATAAAAAATGCTTATTTATCTTAAATTCCTTACTTTAGAATTGATGCATTGGCTTGAGATTTTGGATAATGAGCCAATGGAAATAAGATATTCTAAGCTCATGGAGCTAGAAGAGACAAGGCATTAATCAATGTTGTCTATAGAAGCCCATCAAGCAATGACAAAGAGATCTTTTGATAAAGGAACTTCTTCATGAGCTTTCCAAGAAGGAGATTTGGTCCTCAAGAAGGATGAAGATAGAGCTAAGACAAGAAAGCATAAAAATATTGATTCTCTCTAGAGTGGTCCATATACAGTCTCTATCTATAAGTCCCATAATTCTTTCCATATTACAAGGATGAATGGTGAAGAGCTTCCTATCCTAGTCAATAGGATACATCTCAAGCACTGCTATTAAGGAAGATAAGTCCCCTATACATAGTTAGTTGTTTTTGTTTTTAATCTAAGTGTTTTCTAACACATTAGCTTATTTTATTTATATTTTGTCCCAAATAAGTTCTTTTTTTTTACATTTATTTAGTAGTTTAGTTTATTTTACTTCTTAGGTTAGTTTCCTTGCTTTCTTTTATTTATTTCTCTATTTGTTGGAATTCTTCTATCTTT
>JARHVA010002809.1:2347500-2351701 GCA_037957365.1 Torreya grandis | reverse complement strand
ACTCTCTTGAAGAAATATAAGATAATTTTTAGATTTTGGTTGAATGCTAAGTGTGTTTTATTAAATTTTGATGTGTAGAGTGTATGTTTCTATTCATCATTTGTATGTTCTTCATGTACCTTCTTTAATTCTATTGGTTTATTTAAGGTTGTATGAAGTTTTAGCTAGTGATGTTCCTCTTGAAGTGTCATAAGTCCATAGTGTCTTATATAAACCTACCTCTTTTTGTCCTTCAAGTTGTAGGTCTCCTTTTAACCTTCATAAAAAATACTCATGCTTGCAACCTTCTCATAGAATCTAACTAGTTTATGTCTTGATTAAATTCATTGGTAGTCATAGAAGTGTCTAGGCTAAAAGTGGACTATTGAACATTTGGTGCATCACCACATTTAGTATAGATTTCCATTTGTGTATTTATCTCCCTTTTCATCCCAATAGCATAGGTTTAGTAAAAAGGACTATATTTTTATATCTAAGGAGCTAGCCTCATTAAAATTCTTAAAGTTTTTTAAGAAAAAATCTACTCTACAGGGATCTCTATAGACTTTTAGCTATCGAAACTTTAATGACAAGGTCACATAGACCTAGCGAACAAAACCTAAAAAACTCATATCCTCAAGATAATAGTGAAAAAGGTTGACTACAATATCGGTACCACTCCTATCCACTTCTAGTGCTCTTGTCCAATCAGAAAATGAATTTTATATTTCAATTTTTGATAGTGTCCCAATCCTACACAGTGAATATTAGACCTTGTCTTAGCTGCATCAATCAGTTTTTAGCTAAGTCTTCCTTTTTATCTCTTATTACTATTTTTAGGAAGGTCAAAATTGCAAACTAATTTACATAAATTAGTAGCTTAATTATTATATATTTATTTACTAATTTCTATTCTAGACCTTTAACTATATTAGGAATAATACACCAATATTCCCAAAAAAAGGTTAAATCACTATGGAAATAGTTTACAAGGTTGGTCAAAATAATAGTATGTTGGTAAAAAATAGATAAACATGATATAATGACCACATACCTTATTAACCACATTGTGAAGATCTTATGCCCTATATATCTAGCTATAAATAGTTAGTCCACATATCCACACATATATATGATAGGTCCCATTGTCATTTGGTTATATCACTTAACTCTAGGTATGAATTGTCTGTCAGTTGCACTTCAATCTATCACTTGATACTTTGGCATCACACATCACTCACTTTATTCCATCAAAGTCTAGACCCATAAATTATAGATTCACCCCATTCATTAACCCATGGGGTGTACACACACACACACACACACACACACACACACACACACACACACACACACACACACACACACACACACACACACACACACACACACACACACACACACACACACACACACACACACACACACACACACACACACACACACACACACACATGGTGCTCACTTTCTTGGGTTCCCTTAAATTTGTATAGAGTAAATCAATCTATAGTGAGTCAATAACTCTTCCATATATCCATTATTCTATATATATTTAGTCAATATGTATTTCATCTATCAATATTTATTCCATCACTCACTCTATATTCTACCAATATGAGTTTATTCATTGGATAAATCCCTAGTGGAAGTAGTAATATCTAGTCATTATTTGAAGGCCCATGTGTGTGTGTGTGTGTGTGTGTGTGTGTGTGTGTGTGTGTGTGTGTGTGTGTGTGTGTGTGTGTGTGTGTGTGTGTGTGTGTGTGTGTGTGTGTGTGTGTGTGTGTGTGTGTGTGTGTGTGTTTATATACATAGACATATATATAAATATATACATACATACATATATAGTGGAAGGTCTTTAGTTGAATATTCATTATTTGTTTAAAGATTATTATTGATGTAGAAATATGTAATAGATGTATGAATATGTATTCGATGTATACATATTTATTTGATGTCTAAATAATTCATTATTGTATAAATATGTAGTCAAATTATAAACAAATTAATGGTATTATAAACCTTGATGCTTGAATATTTAGTGGTTGGTGGAAGAGTCCATCATTAGCATAAAATAAAGTGGTTGGTTGGAGTGTTAAGTGGTTGGTTGGAAGTAAAAGAGTTGTATCTAGTATCATTGAATCAATGAATGCATATGGTGGAGTGATCTCATGAGTCGAGCAAGTGCACATCACCATGAAGCTGCTAGTAAATGAAATCATGTATAGAATAATATTGAAAAAGGAATGAGAGTAAATAAAATACTCTATATCATCCTACATTATGAATAAAAATATATTAAGTTCACAAATCTCACATCTCTCAAAGCTGTCACAACTCACAACTAAGTAGCTCAAATAATCCAAAATATATTGCATTAGTATTAAATTAACCACATTATAAATATTAAGGGAGAGACGTGCATATATAGGTTGGAGATGGAAATATACCACACATTCTTGTGAATATGGGACTAATATGCCCAAGTAACCCAAATGACCTCTAGAGCCCTAAGCAAGCTAATACAATTGTATAGGCAAAACCCACTAGGAAAAAGGCCTACACCAACACCCCTCATAAGCATAGCTTAAGTGGGCGATAATACAAAAAATTGGGTCTCAAAAACAAGACCTAATAAGGTACCCAAGTACATAGAAATCTTTCATAAAGTAGATAAAATGAGAAAACCTATAGGAAAAACTCCCCCAAAAAAGAGAAAAATGAAGAAGAGGAGACTAAAAGACCCCCCAAATGATGATGTTTAAGTAATCAACACTCTTAAGTACATAGTGATGATCCTCAATATCCTAAAAAATATAAATAAAGTGTGCCTCCACATACAAGAGAGAATATGAATGCAAAATGTCACATGGTGAATGTTGTAGTAGGTCCCTATATAACAAATGGTGTCTCTTCCTTTTAGAAAAAAAAAACCCCAAGCTGTCAAATGATTGAAATCCCACTTAAGTGGAATGTAGATATGAATCATGATGTAGATCTATGAAAAATGCTCAAATGTCTCCCTACTAATGTTTGAATGTGCCAAAGTATAATTAGGTATCACGGGACTAACTGTAGAATATGGAAATGAAGAAGCATACAATGAAGGAGAGAGAATAGTCAGAGAAGAAGATATTTATGGAACATTCATTGAAAGAATTTCCATGGGAAAATGAGAACAAGGCTCAATAACCATCAAAAGTAAAGACTATTTTATAGATGAAGTACTCAGATCTGTAAGATCAACATTTATAAGAACATATGATTCATCGATACTCTTAATGTGTATACTCTTAATAAAATCAATAAAGTCTTTCTAAATACAAGTCTATGAAGGCTCTAGTAGAGAAACAATCTGCACAAGAATGGCTGAAAAATATATATAATGAGATAACTAAGGTTTGGTATAATCTCATACTATATTGGGGACTCAATATAAGGAAAATCATCATCCACCATGGATGTATCATCACAAGAAATAAAATCATGAGGTGAGAGTACAACTATCTCTGAAGAGAAGATAGGAAGTGGAGGAGGAGGTGTGACATAAATATCAGTAAGATCTTTGAAAAGAATCTTTAGTATACTCCAAATAGTGTATGGGCTCTCTATATATTACAAAAGGAAATGAAGATCCATGGAAATATGAAGTAATAGAGTGGAAAAAACATTGTCACAATTATTATCTGACTTATTTAACCAAACAAGATCAATGGGTGTAGGAATATGTCCATATAGAAATGGAATATGATTCTTGTATGTGAACATTTTTTCCATGTAAGCATGTCATGAAACATAATTATCCTTCCCAAGAAGGATAAATATATATGAAAAAACTATCCTCAATATATATCTCTCAAGTATAGTTGACATGACCATAACTGAGAGTAAAAGTGCACACTCAAATGGATATCAGGCTCTACTAATAATGCATCTACAAAAATGAGAGCAATTTTGTGCACAAGTGATAATGCACACTCAAATTTATGTTATTATTTTATAAAAATGCATCCAATAATATAAAAATAATTTTTTCAAGTGGTCACTAAATGGGCATAGATAATAGTTACAAAAATTAAATATATGCATAAGAGAATGTAGGGACTATAATAAACCCATCAATATAATAAAATAACCACTCTAAATTTTGGTATTTTATAAAGTAGTGAATTTTACAAGTAAAATTTTCCTAATTCATGGGAAATAAAAAATAAACACT